>JANAVB010015056.1:0-63465 GCA_029216955.1 Iris pallida | reverse complement strand
AATAGTTCGACCTTTAACAGGAATTAAGGTCTCACTTTGTGAATCCTCTTTCTCCATAGCTTGTATAACCCTTGTATACTTTTCTTTGTACATTCGGGAATCATTGAAATAAGCTTCAACCCCATGGAAGGGATTTATATCAGCAACTTTTTTTTGTACTCTTCCATTGCTATCAATGTATTTAAAACACTGATGAAGAGTAGAAGGCACCACATTATTTTCATGAAGAAAGGGCCTCCCCAGAAGAAGATTATAGGATCCCACGATCTCGATCACATAGAAAGTGACTTTGGATCTGAAATCGCCTATCTGAAGCTTCAGATGAATCTTTCCCAAAGGCTCGCTTCGGCTTTGATTGAATCCCAGGATAGTAGTAACCGTCTTAGAGAGCTTGTGAAGAGGGATTTTTAGTTCATCCAACAGATTCTTTGGCATTATGCTTATAGCAGACCCTAGATCAATGAGGATACGATCTATCTTCATTGTATCGATATAACCGGTGTAGTAGAGAGGCCGATCATGTCGATTATCCTCCAATAGCATGTCGTCTTGTGTAAAGGTGATATTTGGGATAATCTCCAATATACTGTTGCAATGTAAGCAAGTAGCAGGTTCTGCATCTGGCTTCTTCAATTGTGCAAGACAAGAGTCAGCTTGTAGAAGTGCTTCACTTAATGTCTCCCGAGTCTCTTTGGAAAGACGTAGAAGTTTAAAGAGGGACATTCTAGCTGGAGTATTAGCAAGCTGAGCTAAAATGTCGAAATTATAAGGCTTCTGAAGTTCAAGAGGAGAGGACTTCTTGATTGGCTTATCAAACCGAGCCTGTTGTTTGCCTTTCTCCAGAGCTGTAGGCTTGGGAGGAACAGGTTCAGTGGATGATTCTTCTTCAGGAGGAACATTAGAAGCATCTTTATCAGCTGGAGGGATATCAAGAGGATCTTCAGATTGGAATAATCCTTTAGATAAGGTTTCTCCGTTCGAGTAGCACTAACAAGTGCTTCTTCTTTCTCTTTTGGCTCTGTGTCAGAAATAGATCCAAGAGAAGTCATATGACATGACTTAATCTTTCCAGCCTTCTTGGACTTTCGAGAAGTAGTCTTTTGAGGAGAAGGCGATTCAAAATCTGCCACTAGATCAGGATGGATCCACATGATTTCTCCAGTTTCCAAAGTGATTGGCACTAATCCTTCAGACTGTGGAGGAGGAAGATTCACTATGTCAAGAGTTGCCTTGGAAATAGGAACGATCCCACTTTCAAGGAGTTGAGGAGAGAAATCTCCGAATTGCATAGAGACGACGTTGGAGGTGACGGTCTTCTCTTTGGAGTAAGAGAGATAGCTCCAGATTTAATCATCTCTTGGATCTTTCCTTTCAGTACATAACATGTACGAATTGTATAACCCAGCATTCTGTGATATGGGCAGTTTGGGATGATCTGTTTTACCAGCTTCATCAGGTTTCTTGATCTCAGGTAATTGTATCTTATTACCTTTCAGCAGACATTCAAAGATACCAAGGACATCGTCGTCATCGAAAGAGTATTCTTCTTTGGGGCGAGGTGTTCTTGGTTGTTGAGTTGTAGGAGAAGTTTGAACAGTTGATGCATCTTTGCTCTGAAGATTAACTTCAAGAGTTTCTTTTTCCTTGCGAGCATTGTTTTTATTGTTAGTACCTTGACCTGTTTCTTTAGGAGTCATCTGCACTCCTAAACCTTTGAAGGTTTCAGCACTAATTTCTGCGGCCTTGGCACTAACTATGAAAGAAGGCCAGTCTTGGAATTGAGTGGATCCTGTCCACATGCTGATGATTGGCAACAAGTTTGATTTGCATGTGTCGATGGTGACAGCATCAGAAGTTCCAAGAGGCATCTTCAGAGCTTCTCTTCGAAACCGTTCAATGTACTCTTCTGTAGTTTCATTATTTTTTTGCTTGATTCTAATAAGAGCAGACATAGTCATGTCATTGAGCCCTTCATAGAACCGTTCAAGAAACATCTGTTTGAAACCGGAAAATGAGGTAATGCTCCCATCTGGGAGACTTCTATACCATTCATAAGCTGTTCCCTTGAGACATCCAACAAACACCCGAGTAAGGAGGGCGTCGCTTGGTTGCAGCTGATCAGTCATCACTTCAAAGTGATTAATGAACTGACTTGGAGAAGTGGTTCCATCATAGAATGAGATAGTAGGAGGCTTGTATTTAGGAGGATACGATACTTGCTTCCATTCTATCGGATAAGGTTGTTTGATGCCTAACCTTTGTAAATCATCTTTCTGTTTGAATGCCTCGAATTGAGTTTTGAGATTCCTCAATTCTTCATTAACAACTCCAGAAGATTGTGGAGTTGTAACTTGTAGAGAATAGTTGGGAGGAGGAACAGCATTGTAAGCACTACCCCTAGCTCCAGAGAGACTAGGGTTTGGTTGAGCTGGTCCAGGAGTATTGGATTGTACTGCTGAGAAACTTGTACTGGACTCATATCAGTGTCAGTTGATATGGCATCTGGTACAGTCTGTCGATTTTGCATCTGTGTTGCCATGAGTTCATACATCGACTTCATAGTATCAGCCATAGACTTCATTTGTTGTTCCAAAGAAGCAATTCTTTGATCTTGAGGAGTCAAGGAAGAAGAAGGTTCATCAGTATTCCCATCAACCATATAAGTCGTGACTGTACGAGGAATTATTGATGAACTGGTAGATGTTGTTTGTTCTGACTCATTGCTTTGTGCATCAAAGTCAATTATAGGAGAACTACCCCCAGTAGGAAGAGGTGGGAAGTTAGATTCTCCAAGGAATTCAGAATCATCTTCAGAGATCAAATTTCTTTGACTAGAGGCCAGGACTCTTGCTCTGGTATTTCTATATACTCCATCTGGACTATCAACTCTACCCCCAGCATCCCGAGAGGTCATATTGACAGAAGCAAACAAAGGCTCATCTTTATCAGGCATAGGTTCACACTGAATCCGATTGAAGACAGATTGTCGTTTTGTTTGACATCTGCATTGCATTGTGACTCTTGGCTGGAAGTCACATTCATGATCAACATGATCATGAGCCATTGATTGACATCTGCATTGAATTATGACTCTTGGATAGAAGCCACATTCAGCATGGTCCTTTGACACAGAATCACTTCTTCTCTTCTGTTGAAGATATTCTTGTAAATCTGTTTGTGAAGATTGAGGAGTATATTTCCTGTTCTTAGGTCTTGATGGCTCTTGATTATATAGGGAATGATTAATATGAGCCACATAGTTTCTTGCATACTCCATCTGGATCTCTTATCCTTGTTTCCAACTGGTATGGTTTCTTAACACCAGAAGTGTTAATTTTTGTTCTTAGATCAGTTGGAGGTAACACATTGGTTTTGGAAACATGGAGTTTTCCTTCCATTGATCTGGATATTTGCAGAGAAGGAAGAGTTGAACCACCCCCTTGATTAGGAGTTGGTAACAGACCTTTTCTAGACAAATTCTGTGCCAAAATTCGAAGAAGTCATAGAAGAAAACATTAAGGAATGTTTCTTCTTAGACTCATTCAAGTTTTGAGACATAGAATGTCCAGAAGGAAGAGTAGTCAAAAGACCATCTCCTTTTCTTTGACTAACAAAATTGTCAGTCAAAGCTGTTCCTGAAGTAAAAACTACAGGAGTAGAAGAAACAACTAAAGAGTTATTTCTTTTCGAAGGGACTTTGTATGGAAGACCACCCCCAGTTCTAGTAGAACTTGGCAAAGAAGAAGAGATAGCTAAAGAGCTATTCTTCTTAGATGAAATACACGTTGAAACAGGCTTGGTTAAAGAACCAGTGCTGTTGGTGTGACTTTTGACTTTGGAAATACACGCTGGAACAGATTTGGCTAAGGAGCCAGTATTGTTAGCGTGATTGTTGATTTTAGAATTACACACTAGAACAGACTTGGCTAAGGAACCAGTACTGTCAGCGTGACTTTTGAGGTTGAAATTGCACGCTGGAACAGATTTGGCTAAGGAGCCAGTACTGTCAGCGTGACTTTCAACTTTGGAGACACACACTGGAACAGATTTGGCTAAGGAGCCAGTATTGTTAGCGTGATCTTTGATTGCTGTCATCTTCGAGCGCACAAGAGTGTGCATGCTTGCAGTAGAGTTCTTGCCAGTATTAGGAGCAGACACTGTGGCAGAGACTTCACCATTGGCTGCCAACTGATTCTTAGGGACATAGACAGAGTGTCCCTTCGACTTGGCAGTGATGATGGAGGCTGTAGTGGGCTTACCACTCTTAGCCCGCTGCATTTCTTCATAGGCAAGTTGATCGAATTGGATCGTCATCACCTTCTTCGTCGAGCCGATTGACGAAGTATCGCATTGAGTTGTTGCCATCTCAGAAGAGGAGACAGTTTTCTCCAGCAGAGTCGCCAATTTGTTTTCCATAAATAAATTCCTTTATTTATTGTGTATCTGGGAAAATTACAACTGTGGGAATCTGATCTAGAAGACGATCACTTTATCCCTTGGACTATGCGAAGAAGAAAAGCTCTCAAAATTTTGACAGTAGATAACTATGTATCTCTAATGAATGAGAAAAGAACTCTATTTATAGAGTCAAAAATAATAACTGAAAAGATAACTGTCTTCACAGCCGGTGCTTAGTTGAAAATCATGCAGGATTTAACATACGCAAGGTTGTGAGCAGTTACTGGACGTGGCCTGTAACTGTTGGACACATGGCAATCATGCATGAGTCGCGTGCAAGTTACATAACACGCAGGCGAGAGATCAGTGGCATGGCTGCCACGTACTCCAATTTGATGAAATCCACGCAGACTTGTTGAAGACGAAATCCACGCAGACTCGGGGTAGAAAGCTTCAAAATCCATGCAAACTTGGGGCAAGAAGCTTCAGAATCCACGCAGACTTGGTGAAGACGAAATCCACGCAGACTCGGGGTAGAAAGCTTCAAAATCCATGCAAACTTGGGGCAAGAAGCTTCAGAATCTACGCAGACTTTGATGAAGAAAACTTCAGAATCCACGCAGACTTGAGGAAGAAAACTTCAGAATCCACGCAGATTTGAGTGAAAACTCAAAATACACGCAGAGTTGGGATAGAACTGTCAGCTGTCTTGATTCGGCGTGTCTCGACTGACACAAAATCTCTGACAATGATTGCTTTGTCAGTCGTATTAAATGACAAGAAACCCTTTTGGTACGCCAACTCGACGAAGGCTGAGTCTTGCTGAAGAAGATTTCGAAAATCACGCAATAGACGGCGGTGATCTCTCGAATCCTGGGCATACGTGGCATACGAAGAGACATCCTTCGACTGTTGTGCTGTCAGTCATAATTACTCTCTGACAAATGATGAGCTGTCTCCCCAGCGTGATTTATAAATATTGTCCTGATCAACTGAGCGTGACTTTTGACTCTGTCCTGATCAACTCAGCATGACTGTCATTTTTAAAGGCCTACAGCCTGGTCCCTTGCGTAAGCGAGGCAGGCGTGAGTCTACTGACGGAGGAGTGACCTTTTCCGTAAAGAAAGCTGCGGTCAGACCTCGTAGACTACTTATTACGGAGAGGGGTGCAAATGCTGACGATGTTCCGGAGGTGAGACTAAGTTGGAGCCATATCCTTGTTGTGGTTTTCTTTCTCTTGGAATATGACCTAATCATTCTTCTTTGTAGGTGTCTGACGAACCGGGCTCTCATGAACCGTCTGCCGCTTCTGAGGTTGATCCGGCCTTTGCTGCTTTGATTAGTGGCATGTGTGCCGCGGTCCTTTCTGTGGGGGCTCTCTCAGCGGCGGCTGAGGACTCCCAAGTTGCTGAGGCCCTGGCCCGGGGTGACGAAGGTTTCCTCGGGCCTGTCTCCGAGATTACTGAATTTCAGCAAGGCGACGCCGATCTCGTCGTATCCCCTGCCGAGGGTGCTGGGGCGGAGGAGCCTATTATATTCGACTCGGAGGCTACTGGTGAAGAGGCTGTGGTGGCTGTAGGCGAACCTCAGCCTCCACACTCTTCCGCTGGTAAAATAAGCCAAATATTGACTAGTGAGGGGGCTTATTTGCTCTATCAACATATCCTCTGGGTCAAATCGATTCATGGTTGTCTTGGCCCTACAGGTCCTGACCCTTTACTTCCCACAGCGGATGTTCTTGGGGAAGGTTTGGCCTGCTGCGATCTAGGGGAAAGGAGCGTTTCCTCTCCTTCACCGACTCATGTCGAGGGGCCTCCCACCAGCTCCGGGCAGATGGGAGTGGAGCTTGTTCCGGGAGCGATGGTCTCCACCTCATCCTCTGCTGTTTATACGGCTTCGGAGATTGACTTCTCGACCCTGCCGAGCATTCAAGTTCTGCGGGCTGCTGAAGAGGAGTTGGCCGCTGTTCATGCGTCCTTCCGTACGGAGTTTGTTTCCCTTGTGGCAGGAGCGGCAGATTCTGTTATGTCTTCTTCAGTGTTGCCAGCTACACTCCCGTTGACGCCGGCTTCTTCGGAGGCTCTGGACGAGGCGTCGCAGGATGTGGTCGACAGCTTCTATCGCCATTTAAAGAGGGGCGTAGATGCTGTCGTAGAACGGGGGATCCCTTTTTCTCTGTCCCTGCGGTGCGCTCGGGGTCAGATTGAAACTTTGAAGGCTCTTCCTGGCGGGGTGGGGTTGGCTGCGCTCCTGGAGCCCAAGTTAGCAGAGGCTGATCAGCTCGTGAACCAATTGCTGGCGTTAAGACAGGCTGACTTGCCTGCTACGATTGAACGGGAGCGGGGCTTCCTTATTGCCGCTCAGGATAGGATAAAGTTCGCTCGAGACACTGCCGGGCCAGTTGTGAAGGGAGACCTTGACGAGCTTTTCGCTTCGTATGACAGGCTGGGTCGTCGAAGTCAAGCTTGTAGGGCTCGGGAAGAGACTGCTTCTCGTGGAATAGCTGACACAAAGGAGCGGATTCTCGCACTTCAGAGGGAGTTGGCCTTCCTAGAGTCAGAGCTGAAGGCTGCTCGTGCGGAACATGAGTCAATCGTTCGGGAGGCTGAGAAGGTTTCCCGATCTTCTGCTAACCTGGAGGGATTTCAAGAAATTCGAGGACAACTGGCAAGCCCATGCTCATCTGGAGGACGCGGCGGTGCTAACCCAAGAGGCGGAGCGTCGAGCCAAACAGAGGTTTGAGTGGTCGGTTGCCTTGCTGACGGACCGTCTCACAGCGTTATGTGCCCCGGAGCAGTGATCAGTTTTCTGTTTTCTTTCACTGTTTTTTTCCTTTTGTCAAGGGATGTGATCCCAGATGATGTAGTACTTTGAATTTTGAATAAATGAGCATGTTTCAACTCATCTTCTCTTTCTTGTACTTGTGGTGTTTATGGAATTGGACCTGCTGGAGGATTATTTGTGAACCTGTTACCCTGGGCGTACCTTGGTTTTAGGTACGAGTAACAAGTTTCGGAGAGGAATACCTAGAACAACTTCGCGATAAGACAGCTACAGAAGTTTTTGGTATTCGAGAGAATGCCAGGGAGCAACTGGGCTCCCAGGCATGATAGGGGAGGGATGGGCGTGTACTGGAGACCCAGTACAGCATCTGTGGTCGACTGAGGACATTTGTGGTCATCGGAAGACGTTTGTGGGCCTATTATCTTTGGGCGTACTCAGATCGTGGGTGCAGATAATAAGTCGAGGGAGGACCACCATACTTACTCAGAGGTAGTGAGGACATGGCAAGTATGGGGATTTCTTTACCGTGGGATCTTCCTGCTCAGAGGTAGTGAGGACATGGCAGGAGTGGATTCGACGGAGGATATTTGTAGACCTACTATCCTTGGCGTACTCCGGTCGTGGGTACGGATAATAGGTTGAGGGGTAACCATCACACTTACTCAGAGGTGTAAGGACATGGCAAACATGAATGGTTTCTTCGACGGAGCCTTCCCACTCAGAGGTCACGGGGACATGGCAGGAGTGGGCTCAATGAAGGATACATAGAACGACTCAGAGGTAGGAGGACGTGGAAGTTCTATGCGAGGGGGTGGTTTATTTTTGGTGGAAGTGGAATAACTCAGAGGTAGCATCGACGTGGTTGTATAGGAATTTTGTGGATCTGTTACCCTTTTTGTGCATTGAGAATACGGGCAGTAGATCAGGTGAGTTCAGTGGTACCAGCGGGTACATAACTTCGGCAATCTAAAATTTTGTGGGTACGAGTTCAGCGGTACCAGCGGGTACATGACTCGATGATCTGGAAAATGTGAGTATGAGTTCAGCGGTACCAGCGGGCACGTGACTCTATGTATGGAAAAATTGTAGGAATGAGTTCAAGGTACCATCGGGTACATGACTCGATGTGTAGAACCAGAATATAAGTTCAGCGGTACGGGAGGGTACATAACTCGACACTCTGAGATGTCTCGAGGATTTTGTTTCAGACGTAATACTTCTTCAGGAACTTGCCGTTGATGGGCAACATAAGGAAGTCTCCATTTTGCTTTGCGAGGCGGTAGGCGCCGTTGGAGAATACAGCCTCGATGATGAACGGGCCTTCCCATTTTGGTTGGAATTTACCGACGGTTTTATGCGTCATAACCATCGGCCTCTGAACCGCCAGAACGAGATCGCCTACTTGGAATGTCCTGACCTTGACCTTCTTGTTGAAAGCTCCGGAGATTCTGGCCTGATAAAACTCGATTCGCTGTTGAGCTAACAGGCGTTTCTCGTCTAGGGCCTCCAATTCCTGTAGTCGGCGATGGTGGTTTTCGTCTGTCGTCAACTGATGTGTGAGGGCGACGCAGAGTGAGGGGATCTGAGTCTCTAATGGGAGGACTGCCTCACTCCCGTACACCAGGGAAAATGGTGTATTCCCGGTGGCTGTTCGAACTGTGGTGCGATACGCCCATAAGCATTCGCCGAGCTTCTCGTTCCAGTCGCGTTTGCTAGAGGACACGAATTTCTTGAGTAGCTTGATTATGGTTTTATTGAATGCTTCTGCTAACCCATTGGCTGCTGGATTGTAGGGTGTCGAAGCAATGTTCTGAATTCGGTGCTTGTCGCAGAACCGATAAAATGTGTGGCTTGCGAACTGTGGCCCATTGTCGTGAATGATCCTTCGGGGCAGTCCAAAGCGGTAGATGACATGATGCTTAAGGAAGCTGACCACGTTTGAAGTTTTCACTTCTGCCAATGGGATGGCTTCCGCCCATTTGGAGAAGTAATCGGTGATTGTGAGTATGAATCGGTGTCCTCTGGACGAAGGCGGGGTGATTGGGCCGAAGATGTCCATACCCCATGCTTCGAATGGCCAGGAGGCCACAGTCGAATGTAGGAATTCAGATGGCTGGTGGATGAAGTCAGCGTGGATTTGGCAGGCTTTACACTTTCGTGCATAATCTATTGCGTCTGCAACCATCGTGGGCCAGTAATAGCCCATTCGGCGAAGGCGGTCTTGCAGTTTCGGGCCAGGTTGATGGGCTCCGCAAACACCGTCATGGGCCTCGCGTACGGCTTCTTTGGCTTCTGTATTTGATAGACACCGAAGCAGCAACCCATCATAGGATCGGCGATATAGCATTTTCGTCTCCGTATCATAGAAAAATCTGAGAGAACGTCTTCTGATAGAAGTAGCTTCCTTCGGATTCTCTGGTAGGATGTCGTATACTACGAAGTCGATGAACGGCTGTCTCCAGTCTGGTGCTTCGTCGACTGAAAGGGCGGAGTAGCATTCCATGCATCGAACGTTATCCTTAGGACAGACCAGTTCACGGCCTATTATGTCGACCTGATGACGAGCATAATTTGGCACAGCTAGGGAAGCGGCCAAACCAGCTAGGGCATCAGCCTCAATGTTCTGGAGTCTGGGAACATGTTCTATGAAGAATCCTCCCAGAGACGAGATGCTGTCGATTGCTATTTGATGATACGGGATCATGTCTTCGTGGCGAACCTCGTACGACCCCCGAATCTGATTGACGATTAACTGCGAGTCGCCGTATGCTTCAAGATACTCTACCCCCAGTTCCTTTGCAAGCCGGAGGCCAATGACCAAGGCATTGTACTCGGCCACATTATTTGAACAGGGCTCTGTGAGTGAGTAGCCCCGATTGATCACCAAGCCGGAGGGAGAAATCAGCACCACTCTAACTCCAGCGACGATGTTGCCTTTGGGTCCAGTTCTCGAAGTGCCGTCGAAGAACATTCGCCAGATGGCATCATGGGAGACCGCATTTGAACTGGTGACCTCGTCCGGTATCTTTTCATATACCCTAGTCGTCTTCGAACCTGGATGGGCTGCTAGAAAGTCTGCCAGAGCCTGTCCTTTAACAGCCTTTTGCGGGACGAAGATCATGTGGTATGGTGATAGTAATATCGCCCAGGTAGCAAGGCGAGAGCTGAGTGTCCCAGGTTTGGTCATGAGGACCCTGAGGGGGTTGATCCGCGATATCACGTGGATGGTTTGTCCCGTGACGTAGTATCGCGTCTTCTGGATGGCGAACACGAGAGCAAGGCATTCCTTCTCTACAGCCGTGTATCGGTATTCTGGCCCAATCATCTTTCGACTGAGGTAGTATATAGCTTGTTCGTGGCCCGCGTCATTATTCTGTGCCAATAGAGCACCAAGAGAATGTTCCATAGCTCGCACATAGAGCAGGAATGGCTTCCCAGCAACATGAGCTACCAGGACTGGGGGGTTTGACAAATATTCTTTGATGCTGTCGAAAGCGCGCTGGCATTCCTCATCCCATACGAAAGAGACTCCCTTCTTCATGAGATGGGTGAATGGTTGACATCGTCCGGAGAGATTAGAGATGAACCTCCTGATGTAAGCTAGCCTGCCTTGGAGGCCTCGGAGTTCGCGGAGATTTTTCGGGGGACCCATCTCCACGATTGCCTTTGTTTTCTCGGGGTCGATGTGAATGCCCTGAGAAGTGATGACGAAACCCAGGAATTTCTCGCTGGAGACACCCAAGAATGATTTCGTAGGGTTCATCTTTAAGTTATGTGCTCGCATTAGGTCGAACACTGTCCTGAGATCTTGCAGATGATCCTCCTTCAAACGGCTTTTGACGGCGATGTCGTCGACGTAGCACTCCACTGTCTTGCGCAAGTGGTCTCTAAAGATGACGCTCATAGCTCTCTGTTAGGTGGCGCCGGTATTTCTTAAACCGAAAGGCATAACGGTGTAGCAATATGTACCGATCGGTGTTCGGAATGATGTGTGCTTCTCGTCGTCAGGGAACATCTTGATCTGGTTGTATCCTGAGAAGCCCCATGAAGGACATACGTTCGAAGCCGCAGGTGTTGTCGATCATAATATCTGTGATAGGGAGGGGGAATTCATCTTTAGGGCATGCCTCATTCAGATTCTGGAAGTCAATGCATATTCGGATCTTCCCGTTCTTCTTGAGAACTGGTACGATGTTGGCTACCCAGTCTGGATGCTCTCGCGAATGAAGCCGCTGGCTATCAGTTTGTTGACCTCGGTTTCAATAGCATTCATGACATCGGAGCGAAACCGTCGTTGCTGTTGCTTGACAGGTTTTGCATCCGGACGAATATTGAGTTTGTGGAGTACGATCTCGGGGTCCAATCCTGGCATATCTTCATAGCTCCAGGCGAACACATCGATATATTCTTTGACGAGTTGGAGCAGCGACTCTCGCTCTTCATCTGTCAGACTCTGGCTGATGAAGATTGGTTTTGGGGAGGCTTCATCACCAAGATTAACTTGTATGACCTCATCTTCAGTGGGAGGTTCTCTTTGCTCGAAACGCTTCTCTCATTGTTCATCTAGCTGTTGTGCCCATGGTTCTAGCTCAAGAAGTTCGGGGATGTCTTCGTCTTCTTCATAAGCGTCGGCGAATGCCATGTTGACTGACAAGACTTGTCTGAATACATCTCCGATGCTGGTATCAGAGTCAGAAGTTGGTGACCCGGTCGAATGTGAATGCCAGTCACATTCTTCATCTGAACTTTCAGGGGTCGTTGTGGGTGTTACATACCCTAATCCACATCGAGTCTTGCTATAGTAGTCCCGTGGTTTGCCAGCCGGGACCGGTGGCTTCAAAGGTAATCGTCGTCCAGTACCGTAGTTCAAGCCCTGCGTCGTTTCCAGATCATACCCCTGTTTCTGCATGAGATATTTAGATTGGGGGCTATAAAGATACAGAGGTAGTCTCCCGGCATCCGATCCAAGGTCGACTTCTTCTATGGTGAAGGGATGCGGATCGTCCTTCCGACCGAAGATGATTGGATGGTCCCCTCCCTCGATTATTCGGTAAGCGTCTTCTGCTGGAGTAAGCTGGATTGTAGTGTAGATATTTGTCACCTGTGTGTGTAGGTGAGTGCCTATACCGTGTTCCATAGCATACATAGTACAAAGCTTATTAAGCTCGAGGTAGTTCAAAGATAGCCCTTTATTGATAAAGTAAGGTATCTTTTCTAGGAGGATTACATCATCTGCGGAGGGAACATCAGTGTGGGCAGCCACATACTTGGCTAGCTCTGGTTCCTCTTCGGCTACCCCCTGTGTGTCACGATCCGCACCCACTGTGAGGGTACGAGTACGTAACAGCGCCCAGCCTACGCCGCAGTGTCGGCGGTAGAACGCTGTTCTAAGTCTCAAACTAACCATCAACTCATGCAGTATATAATGTACTCATCACGATCAACTCCGAACGGAGGACAAGTATAAGATAAGGTGTATCTCAATTACAGTCTAAGCACGATAAGATAACACAGAATTGTAACTAAGAATTTGAAGACAAAAGTAAATACTGAAATAATAACAATATCTGAAAATCTCATATACATCTCAAGTCTCAATTCTATACAACAAGCTCTAAGAAAAGTAAATACAAGTCTACTAGACTAAATCCCGATCACTCCTGAGTGTCGGGGCCATAGGTAGCTAAGTCATCTCCTCAGTAAAATGTAGGGCATGTATCCTCAGGGCAATCATCTGTAAAATTTTCAACAGGTCCAGTCAGGACAGGAACGAGCACATCTCATCTAGAAAATCCAAGTAAATGACAGAGAACTATAAAGCAGTTATAGGCAGTTGTATTGATGAAATGGCAGTTTATATTCAGGTGATGGTAAGAAAGACAGATAAGTGCAAGGAAAGTAAATACTAAACAAGAGAAGAATCATAGCAATGAAGACTGTAAAAATGAACTAGCTGAACCAGGGTAATATGATATAAAGTCCAGACAACATGTAGACCAGTATAATTCCAATGTAAGTCCAGTACAGGATGAATCTCATACGAGATGAATCCAGCAAGGGACGATTCCAGTCATAGTGATCAATGATTCCAGGGTGAGTCCAGCCTATACTCTAGCAGTGTGTTTTAAAATACCGAGCTCGACATGTAAACGGCTATGGGTAAATCCGGCACATCACACACCTGGCCGGGTGGGAGATGGCTATCATTCCAGTAGATTCCAGTAGGGGTGATTCCAGTAATGGGGTATGTCTACATGTCTTACTCTAGTATTTCCCCTCCCAGCAAGTGAATCCAGAATTTCGACACAATGATTCAAGATGAGTCCAGCCAAGTACAATGATACCAGTAAATGATTCCGGGGTGATTCCAGTAAATGATTCCAGTAGGTGATTCCAGTAATAGAAGTCGGAAACGATGATACCAGTAATAGAGGCCAGAAATAAATGTGTCGTATACATGAATCCAGAAATAACAGTACGTGTTGTAACAGAGAATCGCATACAACTAACTAGAACTGAAATACAGTAATTGACAAATAAATGAGAGAACTATCAGAGAATGTACTCGCCTGATACTCTGAAAAGAGTAGTAAAATATCAGATGTCCGCACCGGAGTCACAATGTCCTAAACAGAGTAATACGGTTATAATGTGTTTAAAATAAGACAAATGAATTTTATGATGCAATCTACATGATTCTAAGTCAATTCTAGGTCAAACTAGGTCTATACTCTAGTAAGCTAGGTCAATCAGTCCATATTGGTCATATCTAGGTTTTAGGGCACTACCTTGGTGTATCAAGGTATACAACCTCATCTATACCAATATCTTAGATATTCACCTACCAAAAGGCTCAAAAGTCAAATCCTATACAATATCTAATACTCAAGCCTTAGATACTATCTAAATATACACATACCTAACTATATACAACCACCCATACACAAAGTAAATCCTAACTCTAAACTTAACACCAACTCACCAATTATAAATACCACCATATAATATATATACATCCATCTCATACCTATATAGCTCCTAACTCTAACTCAATCCTTAACTCAATCTCTAACTCCACCAACCCAATGCCAAACCTGGCCTAGGCAGGGCCTGCCAAGGCAATCCAACCAAACCAAGGCAGCCAAGTGCTGTCCCTGCCTGGGAACCCTGCTACTGCTACTGGAATTCCAAACATGCCAAGCCAGGCCAAGGCTGCTGCCAACTGCATTGCAATCCCTTCCTTCTCCTCTAACCAATCCATCCTAACTCAACATCAACCTATCTATCAATACAATCAAATGTGGGGAATAAAAGTAAATTGGAAAAGAAAAAGGAAATCTGAAAACAAGCTAAGCCAACTGAAATCAATATCCAAACAACACCCAAGGTCTGATACACTCAAAAGCTAAGACTGAACCCATTAGGAATGCAGGACACACATTCCTGCTAATAACTACTCAAGCTACTACCTCAACTGAATGTAACTAGACCCCCTCCTAGCTGCTCTGTTCACCTGCAAAATGGCCAAGTGCCTGGGCAAGGAGCACAAGCCTTGCCAAGCTGTTGCTGCTACTAGCCTAGGCATTGCCCTGCTGCTGCAGAGCAAAGTTGCTGCTGCATTGTGCATATGCCATATGCTAGGCCACCCTCCTATCTCAACCTAACCCTAACATCAACATCTCACATCTATCAAAGGCCAATGGCCCAAGCTAAAACCACTGCTATGCATGCCCAGGCAGCTGAAAACATGCCTGCTGCTACTGAAATGCAAGCCAGGCCAAGCCAAGGCTATGCTGATTTCACTTGCAATTTCAGCTACTGCTGCAGGCTACTGCAGGCCACTGCTATGTCTAATGCTCTCTACTCCTGGTATATACTAGCCTGACATTCCTACCCATACCTGTGTGCATAACAACCCAATACCCCATATCTAACTCTAAAACCAAACCACATTAAATTACCAATGAAAACCAGTTCAAAACCAATTGACAGTTCAAATATCAAACCAATCCCAGAGTCTAACTCTAAACCTATCCAATTTAAACTAATCATGAACTATCCAACATCTCAGTTATACCCATCCTTTCATTCACAGTACCAAATGAGCCTAGACTATCATGCCTTGCATTCAAATACAAAAAGGAAAACAAGGAATTTATGGACTGAAATCTCAGTTCCAGATTTCAATAACCTAACAAAGTGTCATTACAAACACAAAATCATCCCACAGTGACAGTGCCATAGCAAGGGCCATAGACCAAGCCAATGGCCAAATCAAAACAGTGTATAGGAATAGTATCTCAGGTTCAAATGCAAAGTGTATGAATCTCAACAATGTGTGTGAGTGTCTCATGAACCAATGTGTGTGAGTGTAGCATGACAGTTCATATTACAGTGTAGATAGGCTATTAATCTCAGGAAATTATATTCAAATGACAGTTTGTGTAATAGGCAAATAATGAAACAGTTAACACATCAATTCCATCCAAATTCGAACCCATTCCCAACTAACTCACAGATAAATGCCCTCTATACTGCTGATACTTACCTACAAATATACATGAATACAAATATACAATGTATATGATATATATACTCAATCCCAAGTAAAACAACTCATAAACTATGTAAATGAACATTAAAGCTGGATTAAAACATTTAAAACAACTCTGGATTGGGAAGTTACTGTTCAGTATCAGAAAATATAGGTTTGACCCAAATTCATTATTCGAATTACATAAAACTTCAATAAAATGGTTGACAGAGGTGTGTGTACATAATATGGTGTCGTACAGGCTGTGTCATGACCACAAGAGTCGACACAACGTGTCCAAATGCAAGAAAACAAGTATCAGAGAAAGACAGTGTCAGCAGGCCTCGTGCAGCCGTGCCGAGCCCTCGTGCTCTCGACACAAGGCGACACGTGCCTCGTGCTCGTGCACGTGGGTTCGCCCATAATAGGGCTAGGTGATAACGTGTCTGCATTGTGTCAAATCAAGAAGTGTCCAAATAAATCCACGCGTATCAGACGCGATTTTCGTGTGTGAGCAGTCCAGTACAAAACCCGTGCGAACGCAATTTCTTCGCGAATACTCCACGAAATCACCCCAAATTTTGGGAGAGTGGTGACAGAGGTTGCCCCCTCGTGCTCTCCAAAAATCGTGTCACGAGGGGCCGTGTCGTGTCCTGTGTCGACCCCGAGCAGCAGGGCACTGCATGGTGTCCTCGTGCACGTGTTCGTGTCCAGTTTTGGACACGAAAACCAACTCAAATCGTGTTCAGACAAGTACAAACATAATCCACATATCAAGAGCTATCCAAATATATAATTTGTTTTGAAAAACATTAACATTCAATCCATTGAGGCATTCTATCGAACACCCACACAACACTACGACACGTGTCCGATACGGACACCAAACGGACACGAAAATCACCCAAATTTCAGGGACACCTAGGGGACTCCTAGATCTAGCCCTATATGCAAAGAAAACTGAAGTTTGAATCAATTTAAGGGGTTTTACCTATGTGTGCAAAAAGCTTGGAAAAGCCTCAAATGGGGGGATTCTTCCTCTTGGTGCCAAATGCTCCAAATTGTCCCAAAGCTGGGATTAACTCAGAAATCAGAAAATAGGAGAGTGTTAGGTTCTAATGCAAGAAACTAGGATCAAAAAGGAATTAAATGGATTTATGGGGATTTTTGCAAGAGGGACAATACCTTTCCTTCTCCAATGTTGAAATGAATGAAAGAAGGAGGCAAGCCCTAGAGAATAAGTGTTTATATAGGGTGGGGATCCCTATGGCTGGTCATTTAGGGTTTGGTTAGGGTTAGGGCTTCTAGTTATGGGCCATGGGCCAAGTCATGATCAAAATAAATCATTTAGCCATAAGTCATTTCATGAAACTATGAACCATGACTTAAATCCACCAAACCAAGTCCCCTCATTCTAAAATTAGTTTCTAATGACTAAATGTAGGTTACCCTAAGTTAGACTAGGGTCACCATGGCTAGGGTTAGCTTCTAGGCTAGCTCACTAGGTCTCAACAAGTCAAGTCAACCTAGAAATTCACCAATTCAACAAATGACCAAATAAATCAATAAGTCAAAATGACCAAAATACCCTTAGGCTAAAAATGATAATTAAATCATCCTAATGACATGGTTAGGCTCTAGGTCATGCAGTCTCTCAGGTTTCACTAGCAGCACATCAAAATCACAAGTCATGACTTAAAACACTTTTAAATATTTTAAAAATTACTAAAAATTACCAAAAATTATAATGTGAAATAAATATCAATGAATAATAATTATAATTACAAAATTTCAAAAATACCCTCATCTGGAAAACTGGGTGTTACACTGTGTGAATGAAGATTGAGAGGACGACCTGGGGAGTTTGATCGTCAGCGGTTCAGTTGATGGAGCTGAGCGTGGAGTTGTTGGCAGACTAGCGACACCCAGTTTGGTACTCGATGTGGGGCGAGGAGTGGCTGGTTCGCTAGAAGTGTCAGACCTTGCATCGGGGTGACGACCCTTCTTGGGAAGGCGTATCGTCAGTGGCTTGTCGGAGGGATTGAGCTTCTCCGTTTGGGGCTGACCGAATCTCGGCAGTCTGATTGTTAGTGGCTCCGTTGTGGATTTTGGCACTTGGCCAGACCTTGGCAGCCGGATTATCATCTGCTCTTCTTGTGCCGAGAGGCTGATTGCGTTCTTACGCAGAGTGGCGGTAAGGGGTGCAGACCTGCCTGGTTTGCGAGCTTGGAGGTGGATCGTCAGAGGCTCTTCTGATCCTGTGGCTGTCTCGGTACTAGCTTGTACATCTCCTTCACCAAGATGCTTCTTCGATTTTTCATACAGGCAGGAGTCTGAGTAGTAAGATTCGACCCCTTTGAAGGGATCGATATCAGCAAATTGTTTATCGCGGCATAGCGAGAATTCCAGACGACATGATCATCTCAATTACTTGTTTTTCAGCAGCATTAAGCATAAGGGACATTATCGATTCATTTTATAGCATCAATTCACATTAGCAGTTCAAGCGTGATTCACTCATCAATTCAATGTTCATGTGTTGTTCATTTCAATATTATGCAACATAAGCATCTCTTATTATCCAGCAACTAAGACATGGATCATTTAAGGACAATTCATAGCATTTCAATACTCTATTTTATTAAGCATTAAGGAGTAAGGAGGAGGAAGGACAGTTCCACTCACTTGTATAAAGGGTCTTCTTATTCCGATCGCACACGCTCCCACTAAGCGTGGCTCCACCAGCGAACCACGTTCTAATACCCATTCTGTCTAGCTAGCTAAGAGAGACTGCATTAGTCTCAATTCTCCTGATTTTTAAACCAAGTCATGGTCCAATATTCTGATCGCATCCAACAAGCCAACCAAATGCCTTACGCGAAGCGGGACATTACAATATATAGCTCCAAAGGCCAGTCGCTGACGGATTCGGTCATCCAACTCTAGAGGTCGGTCCAAAATTCACCAACTTTCTACACTTTTCCCTCTTTTTTGTTGCAAGTGAGAGGGAAAAAAAGAGGGGGATAAGGAATGTATTGTGACAGAGATTCTCCACTTCCCTCGGAGTTGCAATTGGCAACCAAACGCTGAAACCCAAAATTTCAACGTGCACTTGCAGTGTTCCTCTCCACTTGCAGCGTAGCTACTACAAACAGGCCCTTACAGAAGAATGTAAATATAAGAAAATTTCAAGTACACGTTTTTGAGATTCTGGAGAGTGTACGTAGCCGTAGAGGTTGAATCGGTGTGTGATTCTTTTACTCTGTTGACGATCCGACTTCAAATGCAAGGATGACGAGACGTTTTCTCTTTCGTAGATAGGAACATCAGGAATTCTACTTAAGAGCAACTTAAGTTTTTTTCAATGACACATCTAGAGATGATATGGAGGTAGTAAACCTAAGAAAAATACCTTAGAATTCTCGTGGAAAATGCACAAGTGTTTAGGAACAAGTTGGACAGGGTGTGAGGATTTAGGTACTGCTCTTGATAGATGAATGGCCCATAAATGCACAAGAATAGAGGTTATTTATAGCAAAATCAATATAAAAAAAGGTTAACTGTTGAGTTCTCACGGATGTCGTTGTCTTGCGGCAGATGACTTCTCGCGGGAGGCAATGTCCCGTGTTTCTTTGCTTCGTACTTAGCCGCATGTTCATGCGGGACTCAAGAAAATTTTGCCACGTGGTCGCAGTTATGCAATGAATTATGCATGTTCTCACGAGAATTCAGGCACGTTATGCCATGTGACTGCCTTACAATTGCACGCATGACGATGTTGTTTTGGTGACAATTGCACACCTCACGATCCCATGTTCAATGCAGCATTAAATGCTCTTACCTGAATCCCGCGGAAAGGTCACTCCCACGGAAAATTCTTGTTGGAAAGCATGTCCCGCGGAAAAGCCCCTCTCGCTGGTAGGCAGCTCCTGCGGGGACCTTCTTGTTTGACTCAGTGGAAGATTGTTTTTTTTCCTCTCTTAAATGATTTTAATTTTGTAACATAGACTACGCCCCCGCACCCCCCACGAGGGTGCTGCTCTCTCGACCCTCATCCGCTGACCGGTCAGTGGAACTCTCGTAGGAGGGACGCTTCGTACCAATTCTCGGAAGATATCTCATAAGATGGTTGAAGATTGTGGAAATGGAAATGGTCATTTTTTGAGCCAATCTACAACACAAGACTTGCATTAGTTGTAAAAATAAATTTAGTTGGCAGCTATCAGGGATTGTGGTTAAGTACTTACCTATTTAAGACCGATGCCTTCCTATGTGAACTTTGATTCAGAACTATACTGGTTTTAGTCAAATGCCGCAGATCTTTCAAACAATATTCGAGTGCAGATCTTTCAAAGAGTATTTGATTACAACGACGCCTCCTCCAATACAGGTGTTGTGATGGTCATGATACATGCAACATTACTCCCAACTCTTACTATGATATTGTTTTCACAATTTACAACCACATCCCGTACCTATACGGAATTTTTTTTTTCCGTCGCATTGCCTTACAATCATACCAAGAAACTGTTGGTAACATTAGAGAAGCCAGTTCACATTGGAAACCCCTCTTATGTAGCCCTTTGCAAGAATTCCTTCTGCCCCTAGTTAAATTCCTAGGTACCAATTCTGGTAACAAACATTTGGTAGAGAAATAATATTCCAACATAATATGATACTTGTGAATTATATATAGAATTTGCTTCCACATCATGCATTCCTGTTGTGTACCCCTCCTTAGATCTGCAATTTTGCATTTAAAGATCTATAGGTTTAAAAAATTATCACATTTTTTTGGGCTCAGTTTACACCTTTGTTGTTAACAGACGTTAAAATATTTTGCTTCCAAACCTTTGTTGTTAACACCTTTGTGTTAGAAATCGATTGAACTTCACTGACCAGTTCTGAGAAGTCGAATGTGTTGTCGAGGCTTGAATCGTGCATTTAGTAGCACTTTCCTTAAAGTGTTTCGAGCACTCCGGTAACGTCTTGGAGTCAGCACGCCAGAACACCCAGGATAAGACAGTCTTTCTGCCGGAGGTTCACTAGACGCTGTGAGACACCGGCGTAGAGAAGAACACCTTTCTGGAAACTTTGGAAGAGAAAAGAAAGAGGAATGAATGCTCAAATTCTGTGTATTTTGGACTCAAAAGTCTGTAGTATTTATAGATGAATTAGTGTTGTTTCGTGAAGTCGCGACCCTTCCGAAACAACATTCATTCACCTGTTCACAGATTCATTCACCCTTTCGTTTATGTGGGCCGCCGCTCGTCCGATGCCACGTTGCCTAAGTGCACAAGTGCGTCTACAATGCGCCACTATCGCCTCTACGTCCGAGCCCGTGCCCGATCCCGAGCCGGAGCCGGAGCCGGAGCCGGAGCCGGAGCCGGTGTTGCCGGTGGCAACACCGGCTACATTTTCATGAAGAGGTTAAAACAACAATTGTCACCCACTAACAACCCTTTAGTTGTTTCACACTCCTCATAAGTGCACATTCCTATTTAAGCACTCTCAAAGCCTTTCTCTTTTTCCGATGTGGGACTAAAGTCCCTTTCCTTCCTTTTCATCTTTTAGGAACAACTAAAGGAATTAATTAATTCCAACAATCCCCCACTTGTTTCATAAATGATGGAAATGAATTTTCAGAATACTTCACTTAAAGAATGTTAATACAGTTAGGTATCTTTCGATTTGAAGCTAACCTTAGTAGATGCAACACAAGAATTTATCGAAATCTCTGGTAGCTGGACTTTGAACCAGTCATTCCTTGTGATAAAATCGGTGTTACTTTACACACATTCTTTTGTAGTTCTTCGCCTACATCTCTTGCTTAGCACTATTAATGGCCATGTGCTGATCATGTCTCGTGAATTTTTATAAGATAAACTCCAGATCTTACTGAGACGGCACCATCTCTAAATTCACATAGGTGAAGTTCTTTCAGTATCTCTGTTGCTTTACAGATACATGTCAACATTACTGAACTTCATTAAGAGTTTTATAAACTCAACCCTTAAATTGCAACAGTCGACATTATCATGTCGTATACATCCAAATCAACAGTTTGTTGTTACCCATTGAATCTAAGGTTAAGGTTTTCTTAACATTAGATTGGGTTGCCACTGTTGTTGGAACTCTTAATCAAGGAGTTTCAATCCCATACCTCTCGAGGTAGACTTTACCAAATCCCTAGCTAGTGGTTTAGTAAAGGGATCAGCTAAGTTATAGCTGGTACGCACATACGTAAGAGAGATGATTACATCTTTGATCAATTTTCTTACGTAATTATGTCTTAGACTTATATGTCTAGACTTCCCATTATACACTTCGTTGTAGGCTCTTGCTAGAGTAGCTTGACTATCGCAATGTATTGACACTTTTGATACATTGTCCTTAGCCAGCGGAACTTCTAATAGAAGATCCCTCAACCATTCAGCTTCTTGTCCTGCAGAAGCTAGAGCCACAAACTCTGACTCCATGGTCGAATGGGTAATGCACGTTTGTTTCTTGCTCTTCCAAGAAACTGCCCCTCCGGCAAGCATAAATACCCATCATGTCGTAGATTTGTTATCCCCGACACTTGATATCCAACTAGCGTCGGTATATCCTTCTAATACGACAGGAAATCTACCATATTATAATCCAAGATTCTTGGTTTTCAAAAGATAACCAAAAATTCTTCCGATAGCCCTCCAATGCTCATTATTAGGTTTGCTAGTAAATCTACTCATTTTACTAACTGCAAATGCTATATCAGGTCTTGTGCATTGTATTAAATACATAAGACATCCAATAGCACTTGCATATTCTAATTGAGCGATGGCTCTTCCAGAATTCTTTTCTAGTTTAACACTTGGATCAAATGGGGTGTTCACTTCTTTGAACTTTAGGTGTTTGAACTTGTCTAGCACTTTCTCAACATAGTGCGATTGCGTAAGTTCAAAACCCCCACTGTTTTGTATTACCTTGATCCCGAAAATAGTGTCAACTATTCCAAGATCTTTCATCTTGAATGTGGAAGTTAGAAACCTCTTCGTTTCTGTAATTCCACTCATCTCGTTGCTAATGATCAACATATCATCAACGTAGAGACAAAGAAATATCACAATATTTTTATATACTTTAGTGTATAAACACTTATCACAAACATTGTGAACAAAGGCATTAGAAATTATGGCTGAGTCAAACTTCTGATGCCACTGCTTTGGTGCTTGTTTTAATCCGTACAAGGATTTAACAAGTTTGCATACCTTTTGTTCATTTTCCGGGAGCACGAACCCTTCCGGTTGCTCCATGTAAATCTCCTCATCGAGATCTCCATTTAAGAATGCCATTTTGACATCCATCTGATGAACATTAAGATGATGCAATGAAGCTAACGCAAACAATATTCTAATTGTAGTCGTTCTTGCTACTGGTGCATATGTGTCAAAATAATCAATTCCTTCTTTTTGTCGAAATCCTTTGACTACTAATCTAGCCTTGTAGGTGTTTAAAGTACCATCACTATGATACTTTCTCCTGAACACCCACTTACATCCAATAGGTCTTAACCCTTTGGGCAGATCGACAATTTCCCAAGTGTGGTTAGACATTATCGAATTCATTTCATCTTGGATAGCATCTTTCCAAAAAGATGAGTCCCGCGAAGCTATTGCTTTCTTAAAGGTTTTAGGATCATCTTCCACCTGAAGAATGATAGGAATCTTTCGAATAAATTTCTCTGTATTTCCTTCCACTAGGTAAAAGGAAATAAGTTGAGAATCTATTTCGTCAGGTCCTAGATCCTTAGTCTTTCGAACTCTCTTGCTGATCCGAAGCTCGGGTTGTTTTTCAACTAACCGTGAAGAGCTCTCCTCACGAGACTCTTCATTAGCAGGAATTTCTGGATCCTTATTCATAGTAATAAGGTTCTCAAAAAATTCCACATATCTGGATTCGACAATAATGTTAGACTCTAAGTTTAAAAGTCTATGTGCCTTACTATTGGCAGCATAACCTACAAAAGCACTTTTGATTCCACGAGGACCTAATTTGGTCCTTTTAGGATCCATATTTTTGTAATAAGCTATGCACCCCCACACTCTAAAATAACTGATATTAGGCTTACGGCCTTTCCATATCTCATATGGTGAAATACCAATTTTCTTCAAAGGAATTCGGTTCATTATATGACATGCAGTAAGTAAAGCTTCTCCCCACAAATTAAATGATAATTCAGAATGCATTAGCATTGCATTTATCATTTCTTGATACGTTCTATTTTTTCTTTCTGCTAGTCCGTTCTGTTGAGGTGTCCGTGGTGCAGAACATTCATGAATAATACCGTTTTCTTCACAGAAGGTATTAAATTCAAAAAAAAAATATTCATCACCTCTATCACTTCTAAGTATTTTAATCTTTCTACCAAGTTGATTTTCAACCTCTGATTTATATATTTTAAAAGCATTAAAGGCTTCATCTTTATGCTTTAATAAATATACATATGTAAATCTAGAGCAATCATCAATAAAGGTAATAAAGTATTTATTACCTCCTCGAGATAATGTCCCATTAAATTCACATAAATCAGAGTGAACTAAATCTAGTAGATTGGTATTACGCTCTACACTGTGAAAAGGTTTCTTAATCATTTTGGATTTGCACAAATTTCACACTTATCTAAATCTTCAGAATTGCATGAAATTAATCCATATTTAATTAACCTTTTCATAGTGCTAATATCTATATGCGCTAATCTACTATGCCATAAAGTAGAAGACTCATTCATGTAAGCAGAAGTAGAAACTTTATTGATATTATTTTCAATGATACAAATTTTTATCATACCCTCATCGGTATACCCCTTTCCAACAAACACACCATTACGGGTCAAAATTAATTTGTCCGACTCAAAGACAGATTTTATTCCTGGTTTACCCATCAAGACTCCACTGACGAGGTTCCTACTCATATCCGGGACGTGAAGTACGTTAGTCAGAGTTACTTTCTTCCCGGAAGTGAATTGGATTTCCACATCACCTATTCCCACGGCCGTTGAATGTCCCTCATTTCCCATCTGAACTGCTTGTCCATCATTGACTTCAGAGTAGGTTTTGAAAGCTGCTTTGTCGTATGAAATATGAACGGTAGCACAAGTATCGTACCACCATCCTTGAGCCTTCCCTTTGACCGTCATGAGTTTGCTCACCGTAGCAATTATGTCATCTGTCTCAGTGAGATTTACCTCGCTGTTTTGGGTCTTTCGAACCCGACAGTCTCTGGCATAATGTCCTGCTTTGCCACATACAAAACAGCCGGTCTTGGGTCCTTTAGCGGTGCTGGAATTCTTGAACTTTTGTTGGTCCTTCTTAGGACCGAGAAAGTTCTTCTTTCCTGCAGGTCTCTTGCCTTTCGCGCTCACCGCGTTGGCTTTAGAAACTCGGATTTCTGTCTTTCCTTCGATTCCACTTCGATTCGAAGGTGTTTTTGAATCTGTTCTAGTGAGAAATCCTCAGAGCTGTGAAGTAGTTTCTTCCGATAACTATTCCAAGATGCTGGTAATTTAGTAATTATAGCACCAACTTGGAATGGTTCCGGAAGTTCTATCTTCACTGCCCTGAGTTTGTTGACTAGAACTTGTAGTTCATGTACTTGGGCCAATATAGGCTTTGTATCAACCATTTTATAATCAAAATACTTTGATATAAGAAATTTCTTTGTACCTTCTTCTTCTGCTCTGAATTTGAATTCCAGAGCCTTCCAGATGTCAATTGCCGAAGGATTTTCTGTGTAGAGGTCGTACAGTCTGTCCGACAGGGTGTTCAGAATGTGACCACGGCACAGCAGTTCGTCCTCTTATAATCATCCAATAGTTTCTTCCGATAACTATTCCAAGATGCTGGTAATTTAGTAATTATAGCACCAACTTGGAATGGTTCCGGAAGTTCTATCTTCACTGCCCTGAGTTTGTTGACTAGAACTTGTAGTTCATGTACTTGGGCCAGTATAGGCTTTGTATCAACCATTTTATAATCAAAATACTTTGATATAAGAAATTTCTTTGTACCTTCTTCTTCTGCTCTGAATTTGAATTCCAGAGCCTTCCAGATGTCAATTGCCGAAGGATTTTCTGTGTAGAGGTCGTACAGTCTGTCCGACAGGGTGTTCAGAATGTGACCACGGCACAGCAGTTCGTCCTCTTTATGCTTTTTGCGTTCTGCCTTGACCGCATCAGAATCTGCTGCAGTTGGTTCTGGAATAGGTGGCAGATCTGGATCGAGGACGTAGTAGATCTTCAGTGCTGTCAGGAGGAAGATCATCTTGTCTTGCCAGCGTGTGAAGTTTGTCCCGTCGAAGCGATCTAGTTTCACTAGATCCTGATTCATGACCTTGATGCTCGAAATTGCAGCCTCGGACGCCATTATTTGCGACACTTTAAGATTGTTAGAAATCGATTGAACTTCACTGACCAGTTCTGAGAAGTCGAATGTGTTGTCGAGGCTTGAATCGTGCATTTAGTAGCACTTTCCTTAAAGTGTTTCGAGCACTCCGGTAACGTCTTGGAGTCAGCACGCCAGAACACCCAGGATAAGACAGCCTTTCTGTCGGAGGTTCACTAGACGCTGTGAGACACCGGCGTAGGGAAGAACACCTTTCTGGAAACTTTGGAAGAGAAAAGAAAGAGAAATGAATGCTCAAATTCTGTGTATTTTGGACTCAAAAGTCTGTAGTATTTATAGATGAATTAGTGTTGTTTCGTGAATTCGCGACCCTTCCAAAACAACATTCATTCACCTGTTCACAGATTCATTCACCCTTTCGTTTATGTGGGCTGCTGCAAAAATAGGAATTCTCTAAGTGCGTCTACAATGCGCCACTATCGCCTCTACGCCCGAATCCGATCCCGAGCCGGAGCCGGAGCCGGAGCCGGTGTTGCCGGTGGCAACACCGGCTACATTTTCATGAAGAGGTTATGTTACGCCCCAGAACCAGAATACTGGAGAGCGGGGGAATGACTCAGCCAGCTACGTATTACGGGTAGATGAATACCGTATAATACGATCAATGCTGTCTAAAAGACAAGGGGGTGCATACTATATGAAAGTCTCGCTATGGTCACTTCACATCTATTGTCTCAATCATTCAAACAAAAAGCAATAACAAAGAACATTTAAGATAAAGCAATAAGGCGTCCCAAACGCCTAGTCAAAATGTTCTTGAGATCTGGCTTTACAAAACATAGCCAGATGATATAGCAACATATACACAATTGTTATCAGCTGCAGTCTGACTTAATTACAATTATGTAAAAGTAAGTACAAGACAATCCGACTAACATGTCGGTGCCAAACGGCAAAATATAAAGTAAGTAACAAAACGAGCGGGGAAGTAAGGAACCCACTCGAGTCCTCCTGCGATCATTCCTCTAGTGTTGACCATCTTGGAGGTGGAAGTAAGCTGAGTCCTCGGAAACCGGCTCTAAATCTGGCCATGCAAAACCAGAGAGGTTAGACCTCTAATAGCAAGTACCGCAAGGAAGCACGATATGAGGCATTAAACCAGTAAATAAGAGAATA
Organism: Iris pallida; assembly: GCA_029216955.1. NCBI lineage: Eukaryota > Viridiplantae > Streptophyta > Magnoliopsida > Asparagales > Iridaceae > Iris > Iris pallida. Next base: position 36,192 of record JANAVB010015056.1, on the reverse strand, counting down.
TAATAATAGATCTCTGCTCGCTACTGGGATTCACGTGACATCACGATACTTCGAACCAACCTCCCAACCAAACAAGGACAGAAGTTGGCCCGTCATGTCATGATGCTCTGATCATCTCAGTTAGTTAACAGAGTAGGTACAGTACACAAACAAATCAACTTAAACGGCCATCCAACTCCTACGGCTTACTACTGTGAGTCCCAAGTTATCCTGGAATTATGCAATAAGGATTTCTCAGTTCTTACTATGGACAAACAAGGCTAGTCTATCCACTCAATCAATTGCGCCAATCATGAATTAGACGAGTTCCAGCGGGACGCCCGTCATCAATATACAATATACAATAATATAAGCAGATACCGCTCCCTGTCCGTGTGGCAGATTTGCAGTATCTGTGGGAACCAGCCGGCCTGTTGGGCACTAATAGTCCCAAAGAGGACTGCCATGTAAGAACTCGGAAATCCATTCTCTCCATGCAATCATTATTTTATTTAACTTAGTAGCCTCTACGTTAAGTGAAATCCCATGCCGTGGGTCATGGTCATTCAGAATGAGTACTTTCGTACAAAGTACGATATGCCCAGCTCTACAACGATACCCGTGCGGTTAGGTTGTAGGTCTTACATAGCGTAATGCAACAATTAAAACTAACCACGAAATAATCATGCCTTGACCATAAAGTACACATGCTGCTTTCATAAAAATAAATAAATAAATTGTAGCCTGCATGTATCTATATGTCAATATTTGGGATTGGCCAATCGATTGCAAATATGAACGTGTCTTATTCCATTTAATTCAATAAGACGACTAGCCAGTCTCTTAGTTCCATCTAGGAACGCATGATCAATAATTAATCCAGATAACAATCAATGTTAATTAATGCCAATTCGGGAAATAAAATGGAGAAATAAATAGTGATTGGGAAATAAATAATCTCATGCGCTGTAAAAAATGATTGGGAAATAAATAAACTCATGCGCCTGAGGAATGCTGTGAGAAATAAATCTCATGCGCTGATGTGGGAAAGGTTGGGAAATAAATAATATCATGCGTCTGAGAGAAATGATTGGAAAATAAATAAACTCATGCGCTGTGGGAAGTGATTGGGAAATAAATAAATTCATGCGCCTGAGGAAGGTGGCTGTGAGAAATAAATAAACTCAGGGAAGCTGTGGGAAATAAATAAACTCATGCGCCTGAGGGAATCTGTGGGAAATAAATAAACTCATGCGCCTGAGGGAAATGGTTGAGAAATAAATAAACTCATGCGCATGAGGGAAATGATTGAGAAATAAATAAACTCATGCGCCTGAGGGAAAGGATTGAAAAATAAATAACTCATGCGCCTTGGCTGTGGGAAGTGATTGGGAAATAAATAACTCATGCGCCTTGGCTGTGGAAAGTGATTGGGAAATAAATAACTCATGCGCCTTGGCTGTGGGAAGTGATTGGGAAATAAATAACTCATGCGCCTTGGCTGTGGGAAGTGATTGGGAAATAAATAGATTCATGCGCCTTGGCTGTGGGAAGTGATTGGGAAATAAATAGATTCATGCGCTTTGGCTGTGGGAAGTGATTGGGAAATAAATAGATCCATGCGCCTTGGCTGTGGAAAGTGATTGGGAAATAAATAGATCCATGCGCCTTGGCTGTGGGAAGTGATTGGGAAATAAATAGATCCATGCGCCTTGGCTGTGGGAAGTGATTGGGAAATAAATAGATTCATGCGCTTGAGGAATGAAGATTTGATGCGGCTGGGAATAAAGATTTCCATGCGCTTGAGGAATGAAGATTTGATGCGGCTGGGAATAAAGATTTCCATGCGCTTGAGGAATGAAGATTTGATGCGGCTGGGAATAAAGATTTCCATGCGCTTGAGGAATGAAGATTTGATGCGGCTGGGAATAAAGATTTTCATGCGCTTGAGGAATGAAGATTTGATGCGGCTGGGACTGTTCTTCTTCTCCGAATTTTCTGAGAACAGAACCATGGGAACCATGGAAGCCATTGCTTCCAAGCTTCATAAATCCTTCATCCCAAGCCCAAATATGGACTTCCATAGGTCAAAATTGGGTAGAACGAAATTCTCTACAACATGGAACCATCGAAACTTGAAGATAACAAGGTTTACTAGATCAAAACCTAAGAAATCCGAAAATATATCAAACTTAGATCTACAACAAATAAGCCATGGAAATTGAAAATGCTAAGTACTAAAGAGACTTAGAATCAAATGAGGAAGATGATGGAACAATAATAATGGGGATCCATCATCAAGCAAGTTGGCACTTGCCTATCTCTTCTAGGTTGGTGGGAGAGTTATGAGGAAGAAGAAGTGAAATGGAAAGAAGTAATGAAGAGAGAGAAATGGTTTTGGGCTTTAAATGAAAGGGTGGTGGTAGGTGGGAGTATTGGGCCGGGTCCAATGGGTTCATCCAAGGCCAACCTGCAAGCAAAGCAAAGAGGTAAGAGCAGAAAATAAATGCAGGAATAAAAGCAGGAAATAAAGTGCAGAAATAAAATTGCAGGAAATAAATTAACATGAAAATTTAAAGAGCAGATTAATTAACTAACATAAATTTACAGAAATTTAAATACAGAATAATACATGGTAACTATTAAATAAATACGTATTCTGGGAACGGGAAGTGACATCTCTACCCTCCTTAGAAAAATTCCGTCCTCGGAATTTCAGATCTAAGCATGATAGAAATATCGAAGCTAACTAATCTAAGTATAAACAATTGAGTAAGCAATCATTCTACAATGATAATAACAAGTAATGTATCTACATCTAACAATCTACAACATTAAGTAATTATACTCATAAGGTGACAAGCATGAGGAGTTAAGACAATCAAGGTATACAGAAGAAAATATACCTTGTGAGTCAAACAGGTGCGGATACCGTGAACGGATATCATCCTCACGTTCCCACGTTGACTCTCCTAAAGAGTGATGACCCCAAGCAACCCGGACAAGGTTAATTGTTCGGTTCTTGAGTATCTTCTCTCTTCGGTCCAAAATAGACACAGGCTGTTCCTCGTAAGACAGGTTGGTACCAACAACCAGCTCAGAATGATCAAGGACATGGCTTGGGTCCGATACATACCTTCGCAACTGAGATACATGAAATACGTCATGCACCTCTCGTAACGAAGGTGGAAGGAATAAACGATATGCAACATCGCCTACCCTCTCAAGGATAACAAACGGGCCCACGTATCGGGGACTCAACTTTCCGCGAATGCCAAATCTAATGACCCCACGGGTAGGTGAGATCCGCAAGAATACGTGGTCCCCAACAGAAAATTCTAGCGGCCTACGATGCTGGTCTGCCCAATGACGATGCCGATCCTGCGCAACTCGAAGTCGCTCTCTAATTCCTTTAATCACTTCCACTGTCTGAACAATCATCTCCGGGCCTAACATCTTTCTCTCCCCAATATCGTCCCACGCTAGTGGCGACCTACACTTCTTACCATATAGTGCTTCAAATGGCGCCATCTGGATACTTGCTTGATAACTGTTATTGTACGAGAACTCGACTAAGTGCAGGTGGCTCTCCCAAGATCCTCCAAAATCCAGAGTGCAAGCTCGCAACATGTCTTCCAAAGTCTGAATTGTTCTTTCTGATTGCTCGTCTGTCTGGGGATGGTAAGCCGTGCTAAACCTTAACTTGGTACCCAGGCTATGATGTAAGCTCTTCCAAAAATGTGATATAAAACGGGTATCTCTGTCTGACACAATACTGACTGGGACCCCATGCTGTCTGACTATCTGCTGCATATACAATTCTGCCAACTTCTCCGTAGATTGACCTACTCTGAAAGGAAGAAAGTGCGCCACCTTTGTAAGCCGATCTACTATCACCCAAATAGCATTTTTACCACTTGGTGATCTCGGTAAACCGGTCACAAAGTCCATTGTGATATGCTCCCACTTCCATTCCGGGATAGGAAGCGGTTGCAATAATCCAGCTGGCCTCTGCTGCTCTGCCTTCACTTGCTGACATACCAAGCAACGGGAAACAAATCTAGCTATCTCCCTCTTCATCCCATTCCACCAGAAGTGCTGCTTGATATCTTGGTACATCTTGGTCCCTCCAGGGTGTATGGAATACTGAGAACTGTGAGCTTCTGCCATAACCTCCTGTCTGATATCTCCATTAGGCACACATAGACGTGACCCAAACCTAAGCGTACCATCTTCATGGATTTGCATCTCCTTCCTGAGTCCTGACTCACATTCTTCCCTAAGCTTCTGAATCCTTGGGTCTTGTGCCTGAGCTGCCTTGATCCTATCTACCAAGTTGGATTGAACTTGTAGACTCGCCAGAACTCCTACATCACTAGGAAGTATAACCTCGATGCCCATCTCCTGAAGGTCTTCTAAAATGTGCTTCTGTGTTGTCAATATAAATGCGCCGCCTCTCCTGCTAAGAGCGTCTGCTACCACATTAGCCTTGCCTGGATGATACTGAAGCTCCACGTCGTAATCCTTGATCAACTCCAACCATCTTCTCTGCCTCATGTTCAGTTCCTTCTGAGTAAAGATGTACTTCAGACTTTTGTGGTCCGTGTACATCTCCACTCGGTCACCATATAAGTAATGCCTCCATAGCTTCAAAGCGAATACTACTGCCGCCAACTCCAAATCATGAGTTGGGTAATTCTTCTCGTGGTCTCGAAGCTGCCTAGATGCATACGCTATCACCTTCCCATGTTGCATGAGGACACATCCAAGTCCCTTACCTGACGCATCACAATAAACAGTAAAACCTCCGGGTCCAACTGGTAATGTAAGAATAGGTGCTGATATCAACTTCTGCTTCAAATTCTCAAATGATGTCTGGCATTCTGCCGACCAGTCGAATGGTACATCTTTCCGTGTCAATCGGGTCATGGGTGCTGAAAGTCTCGCAAAGTCTGATACAAACCTTCTGTAATATCCTGCCAATCCCAATAAACTCCGCACATCTGCTACGGTCTTGGGTACTGGCCAACTTTCTACTGCTTCTACCTTCTTGGGATCCACTGCTACTCCAGCTCCTGATATGATATGACCCAGAAATGAAATGTGATCCGACCAAAACTCACATTTGCTGAGCTTGGCATACAACTGGTTCTCTCTCAGAACCTGTAACACTTTCCTGAGGTGGTCTTCATGCTCCTCTTCACTAGTTGAATATACAAGAATGTCGTCGAGAAACACAACGACAAATTGATCCAGGTACGGCATAAAGATGCGGTTCATCAAATCCATAAATATTGCTGGAGCATTGGTCAAACCAAACGGCATTACTAAGAATTCATAATGCCCATACTTCGACCTGAATGCTGTCTTGGGAATGTCTTCCTTCCGAACCCTCACTTGATGATACCCTGAACGAAGATCTATCTTGGAGAAAATTCTAGCTCTGCTCAACTGATCAAATAAGTCGTCGATCCTGGGTAGTGGGTACTTGTTCTTCACTGTTGCTGCGTTAAGCTTCCTGTAATCAATGCACAATCTGGATGATCCATCCTTCTTCCCCACAAGTACCACTGGTGCTGCCCATGGTGACACGCTAGCTTGGATGAACTTCTTCTCCTTCAGTTCCTCTATGTGTTGATATACCTTGGCCTGCTCTGAATCCGCCATTCTGTAAACCCGATCTGATATCGGTTTAGTTCCAGGTGCCAATTCTATACTGAACTCAATATCTCTAACTGGTGGTAGACCTGGAAGTTCTTCGGGAAATACGTCCAGAAATTCTTCAACTACCTTCGGAACTTGAACTTCTTCCATTGCCGTCACTACTCCCTGCTCTTGTTGAGTTGCTACTGATCTGACTAAGGTGAACCGCTTCATGCCTGGAATATCAAAAGATACACTCCCTCTACGACAATCTATTGTCGCATGACTGTCTTTCAGCCAGTCCATGCCTAAGATAACGTCGAAATTTCCAACAGGAAATTCTATCAACCGGGCGGGTAAGGAATGCCCGCAAACTACAACGCTACACGCTAGAATAACTCTACTAACTCCTACGAGCCCATTACCAGTGAGTATATTCAACCTCCCTGGCAATGCCTCGAACTCCATTCCTAGCCGTGTTGCAAATTGTGCAGATATAAATGAGTGTGATGCTCCCGAATCAAACAACGCTACTGCGGGATAAGAGGCGACGAGAATGTTACCTGCCACAACATCTCCCGATGCCAATGCCTCTTCCAAGGACAGAGTGAATGCCTGCCCTCGACCTCCTTGCTGGTTTCCATGCTACGGCCTAGCCTGGTGCTGCCGCTGGCCCCTGCCTTGGTGATGCTGGGGTGGTCTATGCTGGTGTTGTTGCATCGGCGGTCCCTGCTGCCGAAACATCTGAGCCTGCGTCATGAACGGACGCTGGGCCAACGGTCTCACTGCTACCGCTGGTCCTCGATACTGTCCTGCCCCTGGTGCTGGCAGAGCAGGAAACTGTTGTACTGGTCCTCCTGACCTCGAATTCATGGGACATGTGGTAACCCGATGATCTGGGTTTCCACATATCAAACACTGCCCGTTCAATGTCCGACACACATCTCTAGTGTGCCCTATCTTCCCACAATAAGTGCAGCCCGCTGGGGGTTGCTGGTTCTTCCTCTGATGCTGTTGCTGCTGCCTTGGTGGTGGTGCTGGCCCTCGCATTGCCACATCATGAATGCGGATGCCAAGGGACGGTGCTGTTGTTCGGGGAGCTGCTCCCCCTCCTCCTTCAATCTGACTGTGGGATCTCTTCTGACCTCCAGTCCTTGCCGCAAGCCTCTGAATGGTTATCTCATGCCTTCGAGTTGCCGTCAATACTTCATCAAAAGTCTGGTAATTGTGCCCCTCTATCAATTGCAAGAGCTCAAGATGAAACCCTTGCTGGAACCTCATAGCCCTCTGGCTCTCTGTTGCTACCATTTCTGGGGCGAACCTACTCAATCTGCAGAACTCTGCTGCATAAGCATCTACAGTCTTGCCAGCCTGTCTAAGATTGATAAACTTCTGTTGTAGCTCAAATTGCGCCACAACTCCATAGTACTTCGTCTTGAATCTTGCTGTAAAATCATCCCAAGCCACAGGACGTCTGATGTCTACCTCCTCTGATTCCCACCAATCACGTGCGAGATCTTGAAGTAACAGCTTCACTAGATCCACACGTTCTTCTGCTGGCACCTTAGCTGCTGTCAGAATTGCCTCAATATCCTTAAGCCATGCATCTGCTGAGATGGCATCCTCCGTGCCCTCGAAACGACGGGGGTTGTACTTGCAAAACCTGGCTGATGCTCCTGAATCTGGCCTTGCCCCTCTTTCCAAAGCTGTCTGCAATCCTTGGTTAAGTAGTACATTCTGCTCTTGTAACTGAGCGTGCATGCGCTGCTGGGCTAACATCTGATGTTGCTGAGTAGCCATCATCCCTCTCATGATCTCCAGAAGGGCTGGTGTGTCCACTTCCACTGGGGTAGGTGGAACTATTGGTGGTGTTGGAACCTCCGGATACTGCGGTCCAACTGCTGGTTCCACTATCACCTCTTCTTGAATAGCCTCTTGAGGTTGTACTGGCTCTTGTTGCTGACCAACCTGGTCAGGTTGCCCATGTTGCCCTTGTTGTTGTTGCCCAATCCTGACAGATGCGGACGAGGTGCCCCTAAGAAAAGGGACAAGAGAATAATCAAACGGTCGGACAGGGAAGATCAATGAAGTCAAAGGATACCGGAATGTCAAGCTAGAATCGAGAATACGAATCAGGAGATCAAGGGAAAATATGTGTGATTGAGACATCCTATAAATTAAAACACCCCACAAGTCTGAAATCAGACCTGCATGGGCCACCACTAAAACCTTGTCACGCCCCAGAACCAGAATACTGGAGAGCGGGGGAATGACTCAGCCAGCTACGTATTACGGGTAGATGAATACCGTATAATACGATCAATGCTGTCTAAAAGACAAGGGGGTGCATACTATATGAAAGTCTCGCTATGGTCACTTCACATCTATTGTCTCAATCATTCAAACAAAAAGCAATAACAGAGAACATTTAAGATAAAGCAATAAGACGTCCCAAATGCCTAGTCAAAATGTTCTTGAGATCTGGCTTTACAAAACATAGCCAGATGATATAGCAACATATACACAATTGTTATCAGCTGCAGTCTGACTTAATTACAATTATGTAAAAGTAAGTACAAGACAATCCGACTAACATGTCGGTGCCAAACGGCAAAATATAAAGTAAGTAACAAAACGAGCGGGGAAGTAAGGAACCCACTCGAGTCCTCCTGCGATCATTCCTCTAGTGTTGACCATCTTGGAGGTGGAAGTAAGCTGAGTCCTCGGGAACCGGCTCTAAATCTGGCCATGCAAAACCAGAGAGGTTAGACCTCTAATAGCAAGTACCGCAAGGAAGCACGATATGAGGCATTAAACCAGTAAATAAGAGAATATAATAATAGATCTCTGCTCGCTACTGGGATTCACGTGACATCACGACACTTCGAACCAACCTCCCAACCAAACAAGGACAGAAGTTGGCCCGTCATGTCATGATGCTCTGATCATCTCAGTTAGTTAACAGAGTAGGTACAGTACACAAACAAATCAACTTAAACGGCCATCCAACTCCTACGGCTTACTACTGTGAGTCCCAAGTTATCCTGGAATTATGCAATAAGGATTTCTCAGTTCTTACTATGGACAAACAAGGCTAGTCTATCCACTCAATCAATTGCGCCAATCATGAATTAGACGAGTCCCAGCGGGACGCCCGTCATCAATATACAATATACAATAATATAAGCAGATACCGCTCCCTGTCCGTGTGGCAGATTTGCAGTATCTGTGGGAACCAGCCGGCCTGTTGGGCACTAATAGTCCCAAAGAGGGCTGCCATGTAAGAACTCGGAAATCCATTCTCTCCATGCAATCATTATTTTATTTAACTTAGTAGCCTCTACGTTAAGTGAAATCCCATGCCGTGGGTCATGGTCATTCAGAATGAGTACTTCCGTACAAAGTACGATATGCCCAGCTCTACAACGATACCCGTGCGGTTAGGTTGTAGGTCTTACATAGCGTAATGCAACAATTAAAACTAACCACGGAATAATCATGCCTTGACCATAAAGTACACATGCTGCTTTCGTAAAAATAAATAAATAAATTGTAGCCTGCATGTATCTATATGTCAATATTTGGGATTGGCCAATCGATTGCAAATATGAACGTGTCTTATTCCATTTAATTCAATAAGACGACTAGCCAGTCTCTTAGTTCCATCTAGGAACGCATGATCAATAATTAATCCAGATAACAATCAATGTTAATTAATGCCAATTCGGAAAATAAAATGGAGAAATAAATAATGATTGGGAAATAAATAATCTCATGCGCTGTGAAAAATGATTGGGAAATAAATAAACTCATGCGCCTGAGGAATGCTGTGGGAAATAAATCTCATGCGCTGATGTGGGAAAGGTTGGGAAATAAATAATATCATGCGTCTGAGAGAAATGATTGGAAAATAAATAAACTCATGCGCTGTGGGAAGTGATTGGGAAATAAATAAATTCATGCGCCTGAGGAAGGTGGCTGTGAGAAATAAATAAACTCAGGGAAGCTGTGGAAAATAAATAAACTCATGCGCCTGAGGGAATCTGTGGGAAATAAATAAACTTATGCGCCTGAGGGAAAGGGTTGAGAAATAAATAAACTCATGCGCCTGAGGGAAAGGATTGAGAAATAAATAAACTCATGCGCCTGAGGGAAAGGATTGAAAAATAAATAACTCATGCGCCTTGACTGTGGGAAGTGATTGGGAAATAAATAACTCATGCACCTTGGCTGTGGGAAGTGATTGGGAAATAAATAACTCATGCGCCTTGGCTGTGGGAAGTGATTGGAAAATAAATAGATTCATGCGCCTTGGCTGTGGGAAGTGATTGGGAAATAAATAGATTCATGCGCCTTGGCTGTGGAAAGTGATTGGGAAATAAATAGATCCATGCGCCTTGGCTGTGGGAAGTGATTGGGAAATAAATAGATCCATGCGCCTTGGCTGTGGGAAGTGATTGGGAAATAAATAGATTCATGCGCCTTGGCTGTGGGAAGTGATTGGGAAATAAATAGATTCATGCGCTTGAGGAATGAAGATTTGATGCGGCTGGGAATAAAGATTTCCATGCGCTTGAGGAATGAAGATTTGATGCGGCTGAGAATAAAGATTTCCATGCGCTTGAGGAATGAAGATTTGATGCGGCTGGGAATAAAGATTTCCATGCGCTTGAGGAATGAAGATTTGATGCGGCTGGGACTGTTCTTCTTCTCCGAATTTTCTGAGAACAGAACCATGGGAACCATGGAAGCCATTGCTTCCAAGCTTCATAAATCCTTCATCCCAAGCCCAAATATGGACTTCCATAGGTCAAAATTGGGTAGAACGAAATTCTCTACAACATGGAACCATCGAAACTTGAAGATAACAAGGTTTACTAGATCAAAACCTAAGAAATCCGAAAATATATCAAACTTAGATCTACAACAAATAAGCCATGGAAATTGAAAATGCTAAGTACTAAAGAGACTTAGAATCAAATGAGGAAGATGATGGAACAATAATAATGGGGATCCATCATCAAGCAAGTTGGCACTTGCCTATCTCTTCTAGGTTGGTGGGAGAGTTATGAGGAAGAAGAAGTGAAATGGAAAGAAGTAATGAAGAGAGAGAAATGGTTTTGGGCTTTAAATGAAAGGGTGGTGGTAGGTGGGAGTATTGGGCCGGGTCCAATGGGTTCATCCAAGGCCAACCCGCAAGCAAAGCACAGAGGTAAGAGTAGAAAATAAATGCAGGAATAAAAGCAGGAAATAAAGTGCAGAAATAAAATTGCAGGAAATAAATTAACATGAAAATTTAAAGAGCAGATTAATTAACTAACATAAATTTACAGAAATTTAAATACAGAATAATACATGGTAACTATTAAATAAATACGTATTCTGGGAACGGGAAGTGACAGGTTAAAAAAACAATTGTCACCCACTAACAACCGTTTAGTTGTTTCACACTCCTCATAAGTGCACATTCCTATTTAAGCACTCTCAAAGCCTTTCTCTTTTTCCGATGTGGGACTAAAGTCCCTTTTCTTCCTTTTCATCTTTTAGGAACAACTAAAGGAATTAATTAATTCCAACAATCCCCCACTTGTTTCATAAATGATGGAAAGGAATTTCCAGAATACTTCACTTTAAAGAATGTTAATACAGTTAGGTATCTTTCGATTTGAACCTAACCTTACTAGATGCAACACAAGATTTTATCGAAATCTCTGGTAGCTGGACTTTGAACCAGTTATTCCTTGTGATAAAATCGGTGTTACTTTACACACATTCTTTTGTAGTTCTTCGCCTACATCTCTTGCTTAGCACTATTAATGGCCATGTGCTGATCCTGTCTCGTGAATTTTTATAAGATAAACTCCAGATCTTACTGAGACGGCACCATCTCTAAATTCACATAGGTGAAGTTCTTTCAGTATCTCTGTTGCTTTACAAATATATGTCAACATTACTGAACTTCATTAAGAGTTTTATAAACTCAACCCTTAAATTGCAACAGTCGACATTATCATGTCGTATACATCCAAATCAACAGTTTGTTGTTACCCATTGAATCTAAGGTTAAGGTTTTCTTAACATTAGATTGGGTTGCCACTGTTGTTGGAACTCTTACTCAAGGAGTTTCAATCCCATACCTCTCGAGGTAGACTTTACCAAATCCCTAGCTAGTGGTTTAGTAAAGGGATCAGCTAAGTTATAGCTGGTACGCACATACGTAAGAGAGATGATTACATCTTTGATCAATTTTCTTACGTAATTATGTCTTAGACTTATATGTCTAGACTTCCCATTATACACTTCGTTGTAGGCTCTTGCTAGAGTAGCTTGACTATCGCAATGTATTGACACTTTTGATACATTGTCCTTAGCCAGCGGAACTTCTAATAGAAGATCCCTCAACCATTCAGCTTCTTGTCCTGCAGAAGCTAGAGCCACAAACTCTGACTCCATGGTCGAATGGGTAATGCACGTTTCTTTCTTGCTCTTCCAAGAAACTGCCCCTCCGGCAAGCATAAATACCCATCATGTCGTAGATTTGTTATCCCCGACACTTGATATCCAACTAGCGTCGGTATATCCTTCTAATACGACAGGAAATCTACCATATTATAATCCAAGATTCTTGGTTTTCAAAAGATAACCAAAAATTCTTCCGATAGCCCTCCAATGCTCATTATTAGGGTTGCTAGTAAATCTACTCATTTTACTAACTGCAAATGCTATATCAGGTCTTGTGCATTGCATTAAATACATAAGACATCCAATAGCACTTGCATATTCTAATTGAGCGATGGCTCTTCCAGAATTCTTTTCTAGTTTAACACTTGGATCAAATGGGGTGTTCACTTCTTTGAACTTTAGGTGTTTGAACTTGTCTAGCACTTTCTCAACATAGTGCGATTGCGTAAGTTCAAAACCCCCACTGTTTTGTATTACCTTGATCCCGAAAATAGTGTCAACTATTCCAAGATCTTTCATCTTGAATGTGGAAGTTAGAAACCTCTTCGTTTCTGTAATTCCACTCATCTCGTTGCTAATGATCAACATATCATCAACGTAGAGACAAAGAAATATCACAATATTTTCATATACTTTAGTGTATAAACACTTATCACAAACATTGTGAACAAAGCCATTAGAAATTATGGCTGAGTCAAACTTCTGATGCCACTGCTTTGGTGCTTGTTTTAATCCGTACAAGGATTTAACAAGTTTGCATACCTTTTGTTCATTTCCCGGGAGCACGAACCCTTCCGGTTGCTCCATGTAAATCTCCTCATCGAGATCTCCATTTAAGAATGCCGTTTTGACATCCATCTGATGAACATTAAGATGATGCAATGAAGCTAACGCAAACAATATTCTAATTGTAGTCGTTCTTGCTACTGGTGCATATGTGTCAAAATAATCAATTCCTTCTTTTTGTCGAAATCCTTTGGCTACTAATCTAGCCTTGTAGGTGTTTAAAGTACCATCACTATGATACTTTCTCCTGAACACCCACTTACATCCAATAGGTCTTAACCCTTTGGGCAGATCGACAATTTCCCAAGTGTGGTTAGACATTATCGAATCCATTTCATCTTGGATAGCATCTTTCCAAAAAGATGAGTCCCGCGAAGCTATTGCTTCCTTAAAGGTTTTAGGATCATCTTCCACCTGAAGAATGATAGGAATCTTTCGAATAAATTTCTCTGTATTTCCTTCCACTAGGTAAAAGGAAATAAGTTGAGAATCTATTTCGCCAGGTCCTAGATCCTTAGCCTTTCGAACTCTCTTGCTGATCCGAAGCTCGGGTTGTTTTTCAACTAACCGTGAAGACTCTCCTCACGAGACTCTTCATTAGCAGGAATTTCTGGATCCTTATTCTTAGTAATAAGGTTCTCAAAAAATTCCACATCTCTGGATTCGACAATAATGTTAGACTCTAAGTTTAAAAGTCTATATGCCTTACTATTGGCAGCATAACCTACAAAAGCACTTTTGATTCCACGAGGACCTAATTTGGTCCTTTTAGGATCCATATTTTTGTAATAAGCTATGCACCCCCACACTCTAAAATAACTGATATTAGGCTAACGGCCTTTCCATATCTCATATGGTGAAATACCAGTTTTCTTCAAAGGAATTCGGTTCATTATATGACATGCAGTAAGTAAAGCTTATTCCCACAAATTAAATGATAATTCAGAATGCATTAGCATTGCATTTATCATTTCTTGATACGTTCTATTTTTTCTTTCTGCTAGTCCGTTCTGTTGAGGTGTCCGTGGTGCAGAACATTCATGAATAATACCGTTTTCTTCACAGAAGGTATTAAATTCAAAAGAAAAATATTCATCACCTCTATCACTTCTAAGTATTTTAATCTTTCTACCAAGTTGATTTTCAACCTCTGATTTATATATTTTAAAAGCATTAAAGGCTTCATCTTTATGCTTTAATAAATATACATATGTAAATCTAGAGCAATCATCAATAAAGGTAATAAAGTATTTATTACCTCCTCGAGATAATGTCCCATTAAATTCACATAAATCAGAGTGAACTAAATCTAGTAGATTGGTATTACGCTCTACACTGTGAAAAGGTTTCTTAATCATTTTGGATTTTGCACAAATTTCACACTTATCTAAATCTTCAGAATTGCATGAAATTAATCCATATTTAATTAACCTTTTCATAGTGCTAATATCTATATGCGCTAATCTACTATGCCATAAAGTAGAAGACTCAATCATGTAAGCAGAAGTAGAAACTTTATTGATATTATTTTCAATGATACAAAGCTTTATCATACCCTCATCGGTATACCCCTTTCCAACAAACACACCATTACGGGTCAAAATTAATTTGCCCGACTCAAAGACAGATTTTATTCCTGGTTTACCCATCAAGACTCCACTGACGAGGTTCCTACTCATATCCGGGACGTGAAGCACGTTAGTCAGAGTTACTTTCTTCCCGGAAGTGAATTGGATTTCCACATCACCTATTCCCACGGCCGTTGAATGTCCCTCATTTCCCATCTGAACTTCTTGTCCATCATTGACTTCAGAGTAGGTTTTGAAAGCTGCTTTGTCGTATGAAACATGAACGGTAGCACAAGTATCGTACCACCATCCTTGAGCCTTCCCTTTGACCGTCATGAGTTTGCTCACCGTAGCAATTATGTCATCTGTCTCAGTGAGATTTACCTCGCTGTTTTGGGTCTTTCGAACCCGACAGTCTCTGGCATAATGTCCTGCTTTGCCATATACAAAACAGCCGGTCTTGGGTCCTTTAGCGGTGTTGGAATTCTTGAACTTTTGTTGGTCCTTCTTAGGACCGAGAAAGTTCTTCTTTCCTGCAGGTCTCTTGCCTTTCGCGCTCACCGCGTTGGCTTTAGAAACTCCGCTGTTCTCGGATTTCTGTCTTTCCTTCGATTCCACTTCGATTCGAAGGTGTTTTTGAATCTGTTCTAGTGAGAAATCCTCAGAGCTGTGAAGTAGTTTCTTCCGATAACTATTCCAAGATGCTGGTAATTTAGTAATTATAGCACCAACTTGGAATGGTTCCGGAAGTTCTATCTTCACTGCCCTGAGTTTGTTGACTAGAACTTGTAGTTCATGTACTTGGGCCAATATAGGCTTTGTATCAACCATTTTATAATCAAAATACTTTGATATAAGAAATTTCTTTGTACCTTCTTCTTCTGCTCTGAATTTGAATTCCAGAGCCATCCAGATGTCAATTGCCGAAGGATTTTCTGTGTAGAGGTCGTACAGTCTGTCTGACAGGGTGTTCAGAATGTGACCATGGCACAGCAGTTCGTCCTCTTTATAATCATCCAATAGTTTCTTCCGATAACTATTCCAAGATGCTGGTAATTTAGTAATTATAGCACCAACTTGGAATGGTTCCGGAAGTTCTATCTTCACTGTCCTGAGTTTGTTGACTAGAACTTGTAGTTCATGTACTTGGGCCAGTATAGGCTTTGTATCAACCATTTTATAATCAAAATATTTTGATATAAGAAATTTCTTTGTACCTTCTTCTTCTGCTCTGAATTTGAATTCCAGAGCCTTCCAGATGTCAATTGCCGAAGGATTTTCTGTGTAGAGGTCGTACAGTCTGTCCGACAGGGTGTTCAGAATGTGACCACGGCACAGCAGTTCGTCCTCTTTACGCTTTTTGCGTTCTGCCTTGACCGCATCAGAATCTGCTGCAGTTGGTTCTGGAATGGGTGGCAGATCTGGATCGAGGACGTAGTAGATCTTCAGTGCTGTCAGGAAGAAGATCATCTTGTCTTGCCAGCGTGTGAAGTTTATCCCGTCGAAGCGATCTAGTTTCACTAGATCCTGATTCATGACCTTGATGCTCGAAATCGCAGCCTCGGACGCCATTATTTGCGACACTTTAAGATTGTTAGAAATCGATTGAACTTCACTGACCAGTTCTGAGAAGTCGAATGTGTTGTCGAGGCTTGAATCGTGCATTTAGTAGCACTTTCCTTAAAGTGTTTCGAGCACTCCGGTAACGTCTTGGAGTCAGCACGCCAGAACACCCAGGATAAGACAGCCTTTCTGCCGGAGGTTCACTAGACGCTGTGAGACACCGGCGTAGGGAAGAACACCTTTCTGGAAACTTTGGAAGAGAAAAGAAAGAGAAATGAATGCTCAAATTCTGTGTATTTTGGACTCAAAAGTCTGTAGTATTTATAGATGAATTAGTGTTGTTTCGTGAAGTCGCGACCCTTCCGAAACAACATTCATTCACCTGTTCACAGATTCATTCACCCTTTCGTTTATGTGGGCTGCTGCAAAAATAGGAATTCTCTAAGTGCGTCTACAATGCGCCACTATCGCCTCTACGCCCGAGTCCGATCGCGAGCCGGAGCCGGAGCCGGTGTTGCCGGTGGCAACACCGGCTACATTTTCATGAAGAGGTTAAAACAACAATTGTCACCCACTAACAACCCTTTAGTTGTTTCACACTCCTCATAAGTGCACATATTTAAGCACTCTCAAAGCCTTTCTCTTTTTCCGATGTGGGACTAAAGTCCCTTTTCTTCCTTTTCATCTTTTAGGAACAACTAAAGGAATTAATTAATTCCAACAATCCCCCACTTGTTTCATAAATGATGGAAAGGAATTTCCAGAATACTTCACTTAAAGAATGTTAATACAGTTAGGTATCTTTCGATTTGAACCTAACCTTAGTAGATGCAACACAAGATTTTATCGAAATCTCTGGTAGCTTGGCTTTGAACCAGTTATTTCTTGTGATAAAATCGGTGTTACTTTACACACATTCTTTTGTAGTTCTTCGCCTACATCTCTTGCTTAGCACTATTAATGGCCATGTGCTGATCCTGTCTCATGAATTTTTATAAGATAAACTCCAGATCTTACTGAGACGGCACCATCTCTAAATTCACATAGGTGAAGTTCTTTCAGTATCTCTGTTGCTTTACAGATACATGTCAACATTACTGAACTTCATTAAGAGTTTTATAAACTCAACCCTTAAATTGCAACAGTCGACATTATCATGTCGTATACATCCAAATCAACAGTTTGTTGTTACCCATTGAATCTAAGGTTAAGGTTTTCTTAACATTAGATTGGGTTGCCACTGTTGTTGGAACTCTTACTCAAGGAGTTTCAATCCCATACCTCTCGAGGTAGACTTTACCAAATCCCTAGCTAGTAATTTAGTAAAGGGATCAGCTAAGTTATAGCTGGTACGCACATACGTAAGAGAGATGATTACATCTTTGATCAATTTTCTTACGTAATTATGTCTTAGACTTATATGTCTAGACTTTCCATTATACACTTCGTTGTAGGCTCTTGCTAGAGTAGCTTGACTATTGCAATGTATTGACACTTTTGATACATTGTCCTTAGCCAGCGGAACTTCTAATAGAAGATCCCTCAACCATTCAGCTTCTTGTCCTGCAGAAGCTAGAGCCACAAACTCTGACTCCATGGTCGAATGGGTAATGCACGTTTGTTTCTTGCTCTTCCAAGAAACTGCCCCTCCGGCAAGCATAAATACCTATCATGTCGTAGATTTGTTATCCCCGACACTTGATATCCAACTAGCGTCGGTATATCCTTCTAATACAACAGGAAATCTACCATATTATAATCCAAGATTCTTGGTTTTCAAAAGATAACCAAAAATTCTTCCGATAGCCCCCCAATGCTCATTATTAGGGTTGCTAGTAAATCTACTCATTTTACTAACTGCAAATGCTATATCAGGTCTTGTGCATTGCATTAAATACATAAGACATCCAATAGCACTTGCATATTCTAATTGAGCGATGGCTCTTCCAGAATTCTTTTCTAGTTTAACACTTGGATCAAATGGGGTGTTCACTTCTTTGAACTTTAGGTGTTTGAACTTGTCTAGCACTTTCTCAACATAGTGCGATTGCGTAAGTTCAAAACCCCCACTGTTTTGTATTACCTTGATCCCCAAAATAGTGTCAACTATTCCAAGATCTTTCATCTTGAATGTGGAAGTTAGAAACCTCTTCGTTTCTGTAATTCCACTCATCTCGTTGCTAATGATCAACATATCATCAACGTAGAGACAAAGAAATATCACAATATTTTCATATACTTTAGTGTATAAACACTTATCACAAACATTGTGAACAAAGCCATTAGAAATTATGGCTGAGTCAAACTTCTGATGCCACTGCTTTGGTGCTTGTTTTAATCCGTACAAGGATTTAACAAGTTTGCATACCTTTTGTTCATTTCCCGGGAGCACGAACCCTTCCGGTTGCTCCATGTAAATCTCCTCATCGAGGTCTCCATTTAAGAATGCCGTTTTGACATCCATCTGATGAACATTAAGATGATGCAATGAAGCTAACGCAAACAATATTCTAATTGTAGTCGTTCTTGCTACTGGTGCATATGTGTCAAAATAATCAATTCCTTCTTTTTGTCGAAATCCTTTAGCTACTAATCTAGCCTTGTAGGTGTTTAAAGTACCATCACTATGATACTTTCTCCTGAACACCCACTTACATCCAATAGGTCTTAACCCTTTGGGCAGATCGACAATTTCCCAAGTGTGGTTAGACATTATCGAATCCATTTCATCTTGGATAGCATCTTTCCAAAAAGATGAGTCCCGCGAAGCTATTGCTTCCTTAAAGGTTTTAGGATCATCTTCCACCTGAAGAATGATAGGAATCTTTCGAATAAATTTCTCTGTATTTCCTTCCACTAGGTAAAAGGAAATAAGTTGAGAATCTATTTCGCCAGGTCCTAGATCCTTAGCCTTTCGAACTCTCTTGCTGATCCGAAGCTCGGGTTATTTTTCAACTAACCGTGAAGAGCTCTCCTCACGAGACTCTTCATTAGCAGGAATTTCTGGATCCTTATTCTTAGTAATAAGGTTCTCAAAAAATTCCACATCTCTGGATTCGACAATAATGTTTGACTCTAAGTTTAAAAGTCTATATGCCTTACTATTGGCAGCATAACCTACAAAAGCACTTTTGATTCCACGAGGACCTAATTTGGTCCTTTTAGGATCCATATTTTTGTAATAAGCTATGCACCCCCACACTCTAAAATAACTGATATTAGGCTTACGGCCTTTCCATATCTCATATGGTGAAATACCAGTTTTCTTCAAAGGAATTCGGTTCATTATATGACATGCAGTAAGTAAAGCTTCTCCCCACAAATTAAATGATAATTCAGAATGCATTAGCATTGCATTTATCATTTCTTGATACGTTCTATTTTTTCTTTCTGCTAGTCCGTTCTGTTGAGGTGTCCGTGGTGCAGAACATTCATGAATAATACCGTTTTCTTCACAGAAGGTATTAAATTCAAAAGAAAAATATTCATCACCTCTATCACTTCTAAGTATTTTAATCTTTCTACCAAGTTGATTTTCAACCTTTGATTTATATATTTTAAAAGCATTAAAGGCTTCATCTTTATGCTTTAATAAATATACATATGTAAATCTAGATCAATCATCAATAAAGGTAATAAAGTATTTATTACCTCCTCGAGATAATATCCCATTAAATTCACATAAATCAGAGTGAACTAAATCTAGTAGATTGGTATTACGCTCTACACTGTGAAAAGGTTTCTTAATCATTTTGGATTTTGCACAAATTTCACACTTATCTAAATCTTCAGAATTGCATGAAATTAATCCATATTTAATTAACCTTTTCATAGTGCTAATATCTATATGCGCTAATCTACTATGCCATAAAGTAGAAGACTCAATCATGTAAGCAGAAGTAGAAACTTTATTGATATTATTTTCAATGATACAAAGCTTTATCATACCCTCATCGGTATACCCCTTTCCAACAAACACACCATTACGGGTCAAAATTAATTTGCCCGACTCAAAGACAGATTTTATTCCTGGTTTACCCATCAAGACTCCACTGACGAGGTTCCTACTCATATCCGGGACGTGAAGCTCGTTAGTCAGAGTTACTTTCTTCCCGGAAGTGAATTGGATTTCCACATCACCTATTCCCACGACCGTTGAATGTCCCTCATTTCCCATCTGAACTTCTTGTCCATCATTGACTTCAGAGTAGGTTTTGAAAGCTGCTTTGTCGTATGAAACATGAACGGTAGCACAAGTATCGTACCACCATCCTGGAGCCTTCCCTTTGACCGTCATGAGTTTGCTCACCGTAGCAATTATGTCATCTGTCTCAGTGAGATTTACCTCGCTGTTTTGGGTCTTTCGAACCCGACAGTCTCTGGCATAATGTCCTGCTTTGCCACATACAAAACAGCCGGTCTTGGGTCCTTTAGCGGTGCTGGAATTCTTGAACTTTTGTTGGTCCTTCTTAGGACCTAGAAAGTTCTTCTTTCCTGCAGGTCTCTTGCCTTTCGCGCTCACCGCGTTGGCTTTAGAAACTCCGCTGTTCTCGGATTTCTGTCTTTCCTTCGATTCCTCTTCGATTCGAAGGTGTTTTTGAATCTGTTCTAGTGAGAAATCCTCAGAGCTGTGAAGTAGTTTCTTCCGATAACTATTCCAAGATGCTGGTAATTTAGTAATTATAGCACCAACTTGGAATGGTTCCGGAAGTTCTATCTTCACTGCCCTGAGTTTGTTGACTAGAACTTGTAGTTCATGTACTTGGGCCAGTATAGGCTTTGTATCAACCATTTTATAATCAAAATACTTTGATATAAGAAATTTCTTTGTACCTTCTTCTTCTGCTCTGAATTTGAATTCCAGAGCCTTCCAGATGTCAATTGCCGAAGGATTTTCTGTGTAGAGGTCGTACAGTCTGTCCGACAGGGTGTTCAGAATGTGACCACGGCACAGCAGTTCGTCCTCTTTATAATCACCCAATAGTTTCTTCCGATAACTATTCCAAGATGCTGGTAATTTAGTAATTATAGTACCAACTTGGAATGGTTCCGGAAGTTCTATCTTCACTGCCCTGAGTTTGTTGACTAGAACTTGTAGTTCATGTACTTGGGCCAGTATAGGCTTTGTATCAACCATTTTATAATCAAAATACTTTGATATAAGAAATTTCTTTGTACCTTCTTCTTCTGCTCTGAATTTGAATTCCAGAGCCTTCCAGATGTCAATTGCCGAAGGATTTTCTGTGTAGAGGTCGTACAGTCTGTCCGACAGGGTGTTCAGAATGTGACCACGGCACAGCAGTTCGTCCTCTTTACGCTTTTTGCGTTCTGCCTTGACCGCATCAGAATCTGCTGCAGTTGGTTCTGGAATGGGTGGCAGATCTGGATCGAGGACGTAGTAGATCTTCAGTGCTGTCAGGAGGAAGATCATCTTGTCTTGCCAGCGTGTGAAGTTTGTCCCGTCGAAGCGATCTAGTTTCACTAGATCCTGATTCATGACCTTGATGCTCGAAATCGCAGCCTCGGACGCCATTATTTGCGACACTTTAAGATTGTTAGAAATCGATTGAACTTCACTAACCAGTTCTGAGAAGTCGAATGTGTTGTCGAGGCTTGAATCGTGCATTTAGTAGCACTTTCCTTAAAGTGTTTCGAGCACTCCGGTAACGTCTTGGAGTCAGCACGCCAGAACACCCAGGATAAGACAGCCTTTCTGCCGGAGGTTCACTAGACGCTGTGAGACACCGGCGTAGGGAAGAACACCTTTCTGGAAACTTTGGAAGAGAAAAAAAAGAGAAATGAATGCTCAAATTCTGTGTATTTTGGACTCAAAAGTCTGTAGTATTTATAGATGAATTAGTGTTGTTTCGTGAAGTCGCGACCCTTCCGAAACAACATTCATTCACCTGTTCACAGATTCATTCACCCTTTCGTTTATGTGGGCTGCTGCAAAAATAGGAATTCTCTAAGTGCGTCTACAATGCGCCACTATCGCCTCTACGCCCGAGTCCGATCGCGAGCCGGAGCCGGAGCCGGAGCCGGTGTTGCCGGTGGCAACACCGGCTACATTTTCATGAAGAGGTTAAAACAACAATTGTCACCCACTAACAACCCTTTAGTTGTTTCACACTCCTCATAAGTGCACATTCCTATTTAAGCACTCTCAAAGCCTTTCTCTTTTTCCGATGTGGGACTAAAGTCCCTTTTCTTCCTTTTCATCTTTTAGGAACAACTAAAGGAATTAATTAATTCCAACAATCCCCCACTTGTTTCATAAATGATGGAAAGGAATTTCCAGAATACTTCACTTAAAGAATGTTAATACAGTTAGGTATCTTTCGATTTGAACCTAACCTTAGTAGATGCAACTCAAGATTTTATCGAAATCTCTGGTAGCTGGGCTTTGAACCAGTTATTCCTTGTGATAAAATCGGTGTTACTTTACACACATTCTTTTGTAGTTCTTCGCCTACATCTCTTGCTTAGCACTATTAATGGCCATGTGCTGATCCTGTCTCGTGAATTTTTATAAGATAAACTCCAGATCTTACTGAGACGGCACCATCTCTAAATTCACATAGGTGAAGTTCTTTCAGTATCTCTGTTGCTTTACAGATACATGTCAACATTACTGAACTTCATTAAGAGTTTTATAAACTCAACCCTTAAATTGCAACAGTCGATATTATCATGTCGTATACATCCAAATCAACAGTTTGTTGTTACCCATTGAATCTAAGGTTAAGGTTTTCTTAACATTAGATTGGGTTGCCACTGTTGTTGGAACTCTTACTCAAGGAGTTTCAATCCCATACCTCTCGAGGTAGACTTTACCAAATCCCTAGCTAGTGGTTTAGTAAAGGGATCAGCTAAGTTATAGCTGGTACGCACATACGTAAGAGAGATGATTACATCTTTGATCAATTTTCTTACGTAATTATGTCTTAGACTTATATGTCTAGACTTTCCATTATACACTTCGTTGTAGGCTCTTGCTAGAGTAGCTTGACTATCGCAATGTATTGACACTTTTGATACATTGTCCTTAGCCAGCGGAACTTCTAATAGAAGATCCCTCAACCATTCAGCTTCTTGTCCTGCAGAAGCTAGAGCCACAAACTCTGACTCCATGGTCGAATGGGTAATGCACGTTTGTTTCTTGCTCTTCCAAGAAACTGCCCCTCCGGCAAGCATAAATACCTATCATGTCGTAGATTTGTTATCCTCGACACTTGATATCCAACTAGCGTCGGTATATCCTTCTAATACGACAGGAAATCTACCATATTATAATCCAAGATTCTTGGTTTTCAAAAGATAACCAAAAATTCTTCCGATAGCCCCCCAATGCTCATTATTAGGGTTGCTAGTAAATCTACTCATTTTACTAACTGCAAATGCTATATCAGGTCTTGTGCATTGCATTAAATACATAAGACATCCAATAGCACTTGCATATTCTAATTGAGCGATGGCTCTTCCAGAATTCTTTTCTAGTTTAACACTTGGATCAAATGGGGTGTTCACTTCTTTGAACTTTAGGTGTTTGAACTTGTCTAGCACTTTCTCAACATAGTGCGATTGCGTAAGTTCAAAACCCCCACTGTTTTGTATTACCTTGATCCCCAAAATAGTGTCAACTATTCCAAGATCTTTCATCTTGAATGTGGAAGTTAGAAACCTCTTCGTTTCTGTAATTCCACTCATCTCGTTGCTAATGATCAACATATCATCAACGTAGAGACAAAGAAATATCACAATATTTTCATATACTTTAGTGTATAAACACTTATCACAAACATTGTGAACAAAGCCATTAGAAATTATGGCTGAGTCAAACTTCTGATGCCACTGCTTTGGTGCTTGTTTTAATCCGTACAAGGATTTAACAAGTTTGCATACCTTTTGTTCATTTCCCGGGAGCACGAACCCTTCCGGTTGCTCCATGTAAATCTCCTCATCGAGATCTCCATTTAAGAATGTCGTTTTGACATCCATCTGATGAACATTAAGATGATGCAATGAAGCTAACGCAAACAATATTCTAATTGTAGTCGTTCTTGCTACTGGTGCATATGTGTCAAAATAATCAATTCCTTCTTTTGTCGAAATCCTTTGGCTACTAATCTAGCCTTGTAGGTGTTTAAAGTACCATCACTATGATACTTTCTCCTGAACACCCACTTACATCCAATAGGTCTTAACCCTTTGGGCAGATCGACAATTTCCCAAGTGTGGTTAGACATTATCGAATCCATTTCATCTTGGATAGCATCTTTCCAAAAGATGAGTCCCGCGAAGCTATTGCTTCCTTAAAGGTTTTAGGATCATCTTCCACCTGAAGAATGATAGGAATCTTTCGAATAAATTTCTATGTATTTCCTTCCACTAGGTAAAAGGAAATAAGTTGAGAATCTATTTCGCCAGGTCCTAGATCCTTAGCCTTTCGAACTCTCTTGCTGATCCGAAGCTCGGGTTGTTTTTCAACTAACCGTGAAGAGCTCTCCTCACGAGACTCTTCATTAGCAGGAATTTCTGGATCCTTATTCTTAGTAATAAGGTTCTCAAAAAATTCCACATCTCTGGATTCGACAATAATGTTAGACTCTAAGTTTAAAAGTCTATATGCCTTACTATTGGCAGCATAACCTACAAAAGCACTTTTGATTCCACGAGGACCTAATTTGGTCCTTTTAGGATCCATATTTTTGTAATAAGCTATGCACCCCCATACTCTAAAATAACTGATATTAGGCTTACGGCATTTCCATATCTCATATGGTGAAATACCAGTTTTCTTCAAAGGAATTCGGTTCATTATATGACATGCAGTAAGTAAAGCTTCTCCCCACAAATTAAATGATAATTCAGAATGCATTAGCATTGCATTTAATATTTCTTGATACGTTCTATTTTTTCTTTCTGCTAGTCCATTCTGTTGAGGTGTCCGTGGTGCAGAACATTCATGAATAATACCGTTTTCTTCACAGAAGGTATTAAATTCAAAAGAAAAATATTCATCACCTCTATCACTTCTAAGTATTTTAATCTTTCTACCAAGTTGATTTTCAACCTTTTATTTATATATTTTAAAAGCATTAAAGGCTTCATCTTTATGCTTTAATAAATATACATATGTAAATCTAGAGCAATCATCAATAAAGGTAATAAAGTATTTATTACCTCCTCGAGATAATGTCCCATTAAATTCACATAAATCAGAGTGAACTAAATCTAGTAGATTGGTATTACGCTCTACACTGTGAAAAGGTTTCTTAATCATTTTGGATTTTGCACAAATTTCACACTTATCTAAATCTTCAGAATTGCATGAAATTAATCCATATTTAATTAACCTTTTCATAGTGCTAATATCTATATGCGCTAATCTACTATGCCATAAAGTAGAAGACTCAATCATGTAAGCAGAAGTAGAAACTTTATTGATATTATTTTCAATGATACAAAGCTTTATCATACCCTCATCGGTATACCCCTTTCCAACAAACACACCATTACGGGTCAAAATTAATTTGCCCGACTCAAAGACAGATTTTATTCCTGGTTTACCCATCAAGACTCCACTGACGAGGTTCCTACTCATATCCGGACGTGAAGCACGTTAGTCAGAGTTACTTTCTTTCCGGAAGTGAATTGGATTTCCACATCACCTATTCCCACGACCGTTGAATGTCCCTCATTTCCCATCTGAACTTCTTGTCCATCATTGACTTCAGAGTAGGTTTTGAAAGCTGCTTTGTCGTATGAAACATGAACGGTAGCACAAGTATCGTACCACCATCCTGGAGCCTTCCCTTTGACCGTCATGAGTTTGCTCACCGTAGCAATTATGTCATCTGTCTCAGTGAGATTTACCTCGCTGTTTTGGGTCTTTCGAACCCGACAGTCTCTGGCATAATGTCCTGCTTTGCCACATACAAAACAGCCGGTCTTGGGTCCTTTAGCGGTGCTGGAATTCTTGAACTTTTGTTGGTCCTTCTTAGGACCGAAAAAGTTCTTCTTTCCTGCAGGTCTCTTGCCTTTCGCGCTCACCGCGTTGGCTTTAGAAACTCCGCTGTTCTCGGATTTCTGTCTTTCCTTCGATTCCTCTTCGATTCGAAGGTGTTTTTGAATCTGTTCTAGTGAGAAATCCTCAGAGCTGTGAAGTAGTTTCTTCCGATAACTATTCCAAGATGCTGGTAATTTAGTAATTATAGCACCAACTTGGAATGGTTCCGGAAGTTCTATCTTCACTGCCCTGAGTTTGTTGACTAGAACTTGTAGTTCATGTACTTGGGCCAGTATAGGCTTTGTATCAACCATTTTATAATCAAAATACTTTGATATAAGAAATTTCTTTGTACCTTCTTCTTCTGCTCTGAATTTGAATTCCAGAGCCTTCCAGATGTCAATTGCCGAAGGATTTTCTGTGTAGAGGTCGTACAGTCTGTCCGACAGGGTGTTCAGAATGTGACCACAGCACAGCAGTTCGTCCTCTTTATAATCACCCAATAGTTTCTTCCGATAACTATTCCAAGATGCTGGTAATTTAGTAATTATAGCACCAACTTGGAATGGTTCCGGAAGTTCTATCTTCACTGCCCTGAGTTTGTTGACTAGAACTTGTAGTTCATGTACTTGGGCCAGTATAGGCTTTGTATCAACCATTCTATAATCAAAATACTTTGATATAAGAAATTTCTTTGTACCTTCTTCTTCTGCTCTGAATTTGAATTCCAGAGCCTTCCAGATGTCAATTGCCGAAGGATTTTCTGTGTAGAGGTCGTACAGTCTGTCCGACAGGGTGTTCAGAATGTGACCACGGCACAGCAGTTCGTCCTCTTTACGCTTTTTGCGTTCTGCCTTGACCGCATCAGAATCTGCTGCAGTTGGTTCTGGAATGGGTGGCAGATCTGGATCGAGGACGTAGTAGATCTTCAGTGCTGTCAGGAGGAAGATCATCTTGTCTTGCCAGCGTGTGAAGTTTGTCCCGTCGAAGCGATCTAGTTTCACTAGATCCTGATTCATGACCTTGATGCTCGAAATCGCAGCCTCGGACGCCATTATTTGTGACACTTTAAGATTGTTAGAAATCGATTGAACTTCACTGACCAGTTCTGAGAAGTCGAATGTGTTGTCGAGGCTTGAATCGTGCATTTAGTAGCACTTTCCTTAAAGTGTTTCGAGCACTCCGGTAACGTCTTGGAGTCAGCACGCCAGAACACCCAGGATAAGACAGCCTTTCTGCCGGAGGTTCACTAGACGCTGTGAGACACCGGCGTAAGGAAGAACACCTTTCTGGAAACTTTGGAAGAGAAAAGAAAGAGGAATGAATGCTCAAATTCTGTGTATTTTGGACTCAAAAGTCTGTAGTATTTATAGATGAATTAGTGTTGTTTCGTGAAGTCGCGACCCTTCCGAAACAACATTCATTCACCTGTTCACAGATTCATTCACCCTTTCGTTTATGTGGGCTGCTGCAAAAATAGGAATTCTCTAAGTGCGTCTACAATGCGCCACTATCGCCTCTACGCCCGAGCCCGAGCCCGAGCCGGAGCCGGAGCCGGAGCCGGTGTTGCCGGTGGCAACACCGGCTACATTTCATGAAGAGGTTAAAACAACAATTGTCACCCACTAACAACCCTTTAGTTGTTTCACACTCCTCATAAGTGCACATTCCTATTTAAGCACTCTCAAAGCCTTTCTCTTTTTCCGATGTGGGACTAAAGTCTCTTTTCTTCCTTTTCATCTTTTAGGAACAACTAAAGGAATTAATTAATTCCAACACATTGCTGGCCAGCGAAGGGAGGAGGGGGGCTGGCCACCACTGATGGGGAAGGGGATGATATTTTGGGTATTTTTTATTTTTTTAAAGTCATTAACGTCCATTTCTAACGGCTAATAGACGGCATGGACTTTTTTGTTAACGCGGCAAATCTAAGGAGGGATTAATTGCTCTAGTTTTCTAATGAGTTTTATTTTGCTTCCGAGACATATAAATATATGGAAAAATAATTGCACTTTAACCCATAAATTAATAATGATCAAATACTCAAATCCCAACATCAATCAGCAGTTCTTCGAACATTCCTATTATAACAAATCTTAGCAAACAGTAATGCAGCTTGTTGTTTCTACGTAACCGGAAACTCATCTTCACGACAAAACGAGGTAAGTCTACTTACATAATTTTGTAATGTAGAAGGAAGACAGAAAGGAAAGGAAAGGTAGAGAACGTTACTATCAGTACCAATCAAGATTGCAGAGAATGGATTTGTGTGCTGTAATTACAAGCTTTTGAGTAGGCAAAAGGAATTGCAGTGAAGTGGACAGCACAAGTTGTGGATCACCACTTCGATCGACTGGGAAAAGTCTGAGATTATGGTTGGTCGCTTCTCATCGGAAGATAAGAAAACTGACGGCACAATCTTTTCCCTTCTTTCGGTCCTCTTCGCCGCCATGAGGAAAGTACATATTCACTATCTGCAACTTGCAGTGTACCTTACAACAAAACAAAAAAATTCCTTATCCCAAATTTTTAGCGTCGGCTAAGTGAATCGGCATCTTCCCTTCAGCTAGGGCTGCAAATGAGCCAAGCCGATCGCGAGCTGCTCGAAGCTCGGCTCGATAAAAGCTCGGTTCGTTTAGTTAACAAGCTTCATTTAGTTAACAAGCTCGGTTCGTTTAGTTAACAAGCTGAGCTCAAGCTTCATTTTCGAGCTCGTTTAATAAACGAGCCAAACTCAAGCTTAGAAGTACTCTGCTCGTTTGAGCTCGCAAGCTAGCTCGTTTATGAGCTTGTGAACTGGCTCGCTTAGAAGCTACTTTAGGAGCTTGTTTAGAAGCTCATTTCTTCTTTGTTGAATTATATATATATATATATATATATATATATATATATATATATATATATATATATATATAATTGATATTAAGGAACTTTTTTAATTATTTTTTTATAAATAAATTGTTAATATTACAGGTACTTGAATTTTTTATACTTTGGGAGGTGTAATTGCCAAGGACGCTTTTAGAATGTCCAAGAATTTTCAAAATGTATTACCAAAATTATCCTTAAATTATAAAGCAAGCTATCAATTTCATTTTGAAAAAAAAATGTAATAATTTGAGGATAAGTAAGAATTAGAGGATGAATGCCGTGACTAATGCACTGAATCATTTCAGACTTTCAGTAATAGTTAGGTCAAAACTGCCACCTGTAATCAACCATTGCATAAGCGATCATTTTAGCTTAGACAAGAACCAAACAATCCTTCCTAAACTCGACCACTAGGCTAATATGATACTTTAAAGAAACACTAGAAGTGCATATTAACTCCTTTAAAAGAAAAGAAGAAACCATTCGGAATTCGAAGCGTCACCATTGAGGATGGGTCGACTCAAACTCAGATGCCAACATAGACACGTAGGGGCTTGGCCACTCACCAACCACTAATAGGTCCAAAGCATACATGACTTTGGCATGTCAGTGACCACAGTACCTAAATCAACACAAATTGGATTGAATGTCATAAACATGAGTGACAGTAATCGTACAATCTATCACGATACCAGTTCTAATCAACACCAAACCCAATCTAGAACCTACTAAAACCTTGCTCCCTCTGGTCTATTCACAATAACCATCCATGTCTTGTGCATCTTAATTAATTTGAATAGATAAAATAAGAAAGTTTATGTATGCAGAAAGTTAAATGATGCACTATTCTTCCCAAGATCTGTGACATACATAGATACACTGCATATATTATCTAGTCATGCATGGCCAGTCAGTACAGTACTCCAGCAGTCAAAGAAGTATCAATTTCTTTTGTCTGATGTGTACATTCCTGATCAGGACAGCAACTTCTCATAAGCTGGCTTGCTTATGAGCACTATAGGCTGTTCAAATGTCAACAGCACGCTGGAACTACTTTAACACATGCTGATTTGAATGCTGTAGCATGCTGCATCTAGACGGAGAACAATTGGCCTGGACTAAGACTAGCATTCATGTCCTTTTGGTACGACTATAACACGAATCTTACGTACCATGGAGAAAGTCACTAATTAGACATACAAGATTACGGGGTTAGCACGTCTCTTGATTCAAATTATGCCCCTAACCATTGATGGTGCAAATAGTACGTAGCTATATATAATGATCAAGTACTAACCTTTTGCAGGTACAATAAGGATTTCGAGGTCAAGTTAAACGAAAAAAAGATGGGATCCAAAGTCCATTAATTGATGTCAATAGTGAAACATATAAATATTATAGCTTAATACATATCGATGATCTATACATTGTTATAAAATAATATGAGCTGCCAGAAATAGTAGTTGTGATTAAATATAAATGATCAGTGTAAAAAGAATTTCGTAACGGAGTCCCTATCACTTTCCTGTACAAATCTACTTAGTAAGTTGGTATGGTTTTAAGAGAAAGGTGACACAGGTTGAGGGCTTGTTGAGGATTCTAACATTGATAAATATTTGAGGCATGAATATTCTGGAATCTAGCTTCATATTAATAATTAAGTTTTGATCAATAAATTTATTTTTCATGTAGTATTTATTGTATGCAAGTCTAATCTGCAGTCCAAGTTCCTTGTGTTCTTATATTTGTATTAACAGGCCACTATGCTGAACTCAGGATTCTCTCTGCACAAGTAGAGGAGAGAACTCAGCATAATCCTAACCTTGTATGAGTGGACAGTTGAGATTTGTTTGTACAAGAATCCAAAATTGTCCAGCTCGATAGGATATTCATGGTTGGGATTCTACAGAGTTCTCCCCTCAACTATCTGATCTCCAAAAGAATGGTTGAGAATCTTGACATTGATGTAGAGTTCACCCCTATACAAAAGGAGAAAAGTAGATATCAAAATTTCCGATCATTCATCCGCATATTACTCCTAAACCACCATTAAACAAAATATATCCTAAGGTCACATTTTGTTTGCGGAATCAGAGCCAGATGCCAAAGGAAAGGAGCAGGAAAGAAAATTGGTTCCCAAAGGAAATGAAAATAGGAGAAAAATGGTTTCCCCACCCATCATGAGGATATTCACGATTCACTTTCCCTTCCAATTTGCTTACTGGAAAAAAAAGGAAAAGAAAAGAACAAAGAATTGATTTCCTTTTCTTTTCTGTCCGCAAACCAAACGAGGTCTAAATGTTCTTTTGAAGCTTAATGGTCAAGTTGTTAATCCAACCTAACTTACTCTACAACATGGTAATTACCTAGTCCAAAATCAAAGTATATGGGCTTACCAGTCTTTTGTCCACTTCTAGTCATCGGCCTCCATTCCCTCCCTCCCAAAATTGAATCCCAGCCAGCATCTACTAACTCCCCACCACCAATCCCTCTATAAATATTCCAAAGACACACACAATATTTTCATGTACTCCTTTCCTTGCACAAGCAACTAGCATTATATAGACATGGAGGTTGTGACAGAGAGCCAAGAATTCCACACTGTCCAACTCCAAACCATAGCTTCACCAATCACCAATCCTCTAGATACCCTCGTATCTTCTTCTTCTTCTTCTTCTTCTTCTTCGAAGCTCTCTGTTCTTACAAGGTTCCATGCTGGATACTTCCGCATCAGTCTCTCCCTCTCTAGCCAAGCCCTGCTGTGGAAGATCCTCAGCGACCCCTCGACGGAGTATCCTCACCCTCTCCGCTCTATTGTCCGCGTCCTCCCCCATGCTGCCTTTGTACTCCTTTGGACCCTTGCCCTTCTCTCACTTGTCGCATTATCCTCCCTCTACGCACTCCGTTGCTTCTTCCATTTACCCTTGGTCCGCGTCGAGTTCTCCCACCACATCGGCGTCAACTACCTCTTCGTCCCTTGGATCGCCTCCCTCTTCCTCCTCCAATCCACCCCCTTTCTCTACCCACAGGCGACCCTCTATGCCGTCCTATGGTGGGTTTTCTCCATTCCCATACTAATCCTCGACATCAAATATACGGCCAATGGTTACCAAGGGGAAGAAGTTCCTCTCCATGGTGGCGAACCCGACTAGCCAGATGACTGTTATCGGCAACCTGGTTGGCGCGAGGGCAGCAGCGCAGATGGGGTGGACGGAGTGCGCCACATGCATGTTCTCGCTGGGAATCGCGCACTACCTCGTGCTGTTCGTTACGCTCTACCAGAGGCTTCTTGGGAGCGGCACACTGCCAGCGATGCTGCGTCCGGTGTTCTTCCTCTTCTTCGCTGCGCCGAGCATGGCGAGCGTGGCCTGGTACTCGATCAACGACAAGTTTGACACCTCCTGCAAGATGCTCTTCTTTCTTTCTCTCTTCCTCTTTGCTTCACTGGTAGGTAATTTAACAGTTCAGGCTGTTGTTATTGTTCATATTAATGCTTTGTCTTTCTTTTTGTGATTTTATTCCATTTGTAGGTATATAGTAGTGGATCCTATGTAGTATACATGGATTTGTCAGGTTTTACCAAAGTTCAATATATTCTACCAAACTGAACTTTCAGTTCTTGGGTGCTGATCTCACTAATGAAAAAACATGACGTCCTTGTAGTATGCTGCTCCAGGAAAAACAAGGCAAGGATAATAAAAAGAAGTCAGCACAAAGTTAAAGTATACAAAACTTTTAATCTTGTTCTAACAATTTCTTCAACTAATATCTTATCGCTCATTCTAATTCTAACATGCACATATATTAGTTCATGTTTTTCTCGCATATTATTTCCAATTGGAGTCGCTTCCATCTTTCATGAATACACCAATTTATCTTCATCTTTAAACATGCCCATTTACCAATCTTAACATTCTCAATTTAGCTCATTTGTAGACATTATTTTTTAATTATTCAACACACTGGTACATAAATCATTATTTTTAATTATTCAACTGAAAGGATCGATATCCTAGAGAAGCACCCTACATTTTCAACTGTGAACATTAACATACTTCTCAATAGTCAATATCACCGTATCGAGTAACGACTGATCCTCAGTATGGATAGAAAAGGGGGAAAAAAAACCTATCACGTGCCCATCAATACAAACGTAGTTTAATTGAAGACTCAATAGATGTGAGAGCATCGTAACAATATATAGTCACAAATTAGAAAAATAAGCATCTATGAATAGACTCCTCAGGTAGGCAGAGATTAATGCATCACAGCTCGTGTATGTTTGTTTTTATTAGAATAAATAAGCAAGTCAAAAAGTGACATACCGATGGTTTTGAATGCAGCAGTAGCTAAAAAGGAAGAAAAGGAGATTAACAATAGTTAAAAGTCAAGAGTAATTTCTTTACTATATTCCAGCTGTACTAGTTTCATATCACCATTCATTCCTTTACAACCCCACATAAAGCTAAGGTTTTATCTTGTCTTCCATTGCACTCCAAGAAAGTACAAGGAAATAGCCTGAGTTTCATGACTATTAGTTTAGTAAGATAACCTTTCTCTTTTTTTCCTTCCACCACACTATCAGGTCTCAAGACCAGCCTTGTTCAAGAGATCAATGCGGCGGTTCAATGTGGCCTGGTGGGCCTACTCCTTCCCTCTCACGATCCTTGCCCTTGCCGCAACCCGATACGCCCAGGAGGTGAAAGGCAGGGTCGCCAACGTGCTGATGCTCGTGCTCTCGGTGCTCTCGGTGGTCGTCACCCTGATTTTGATGGTCTTCACTGCACTCAAGACTAATGACATTTTGCCCATGATGACCCCTTTGCTTCATCACTGCTGCCAAGTGCGCCACTTAAGCAGTACAACGGATCAAGATAATTCCAACTAAGACGTCTTGCAAGTGTAAAGTTGTAATATTTGAGTTAACAAGTCTAATTGTTCTTCCCTCGGTCTCATTATTCCTTGTACATGCCCAGAACAGGTGCAGTGCAGTATATCAACAGCCTCATTTATGGGCTGCCTTTCATGAGATCCTCTAAGTTCTTATTTATGGCTGTCTTTCATGAGATCCTCTAACCCAATATTGCCCCCTCCCCTTGCTTATGTAGTTTCTCCCTCTCCTTGTTTGTGGCATGCTGTGGTCCTCAATCACCTCACGTATCCGCCATTATTGGACAAAATGATTCATATATTGTTCATCCATTTTTAGTCTCCAAAGGAACCCAGAACATGGTTAAAACTGATTTGGTATGACGGGAATCGGGATACCCAAATAATATTTCTTTGCAAAAAAAATCATTTCTAGAACTTATTGAAACATAGTTATTGTCCAAAATATGCATAAACATGGATTTTATTACAATATTAATAATTGAAGATTGTGTACATGTATGTTTCATGTTTATATATTGTATCCACGTCATACCCATATCCTAATGGTCTAAGCAAGCGTTCGAAGGATTCAACTATTCGAACAGATGTGATAAACCTAGTGTTGATACCTAAAAAAGTCATGTTACAGACAACTGGAGTCCAGACAGGAACAGTAGGACAAGACAATCACCCTAGACATTCAAAGCCCAAGACATACTAGAACAAATGAACTTACTAGTTTCGCGGCAATGTCAGCTTCCGCAGAAATGTCATGTTGCTTCTGCGGCACGACTTTGCACTCCTTTCTCGGCACCACTAGTTCTGTGGTGTTGTCAACTTCTGCGGAACTGTTCTGCATTGATGTCGTGACATCAGTTCCGCGTCGCTCTGCTTCCACAACACATTTCTGCACATTGTTTCTGCGGCTCCACTAGTTTTGTGGTACTGTCAGCTTCCACGGAAGTGTCCTCCAGTGCTCGTCTCCTCTACACTGCTTCCGCATCATGGTGTGCCAAACCGACTGAGCAGCTATTAGGGTGTACAACCCATGTCTTTAGTGGGTTGTTGACACCATGTCACCAGGACGCCACGTCCTTGCTTTCCGTGCGAGTGGAAGAGAACGTGGGCCACTCCCCAAACGGTTAAACCATTGTTTTAGCCCCGTGGAACCAGTGAGTAGTTCCATGGGAGGCTGTAAAACTGCCAAGGTAGTTGCAAAGGACAGATTTCCTGTGAAGCTATAAATAGACCACACTCGGCAATTAACACTCTTGAGAGCACATAGAGAGCAGTCCACACAGCATACGGAGAGCTACCCCATTCCATAGAGTTCCCTTCGCTTCATCATCTCCATCGAGGAGTTCGGAAACATCTGAGAAGTATTTGTTGGAGTGGGTGGGGTTCCCAACCTATGTGGAGAATTTCTCGGAGTGCGACGAGCGACATCCGTGTGTCGGAGAAGCTCGGGGAGTGCATCGATCGCCGTATATTACAACATATATGGTAATATATGGTAAGTAATTATATGATTGGATTTCCATCTTTGACTTTGATTATTATTTATGATTGAATCTTTCATATTTTGATTTTCCATATAACTAGACTTCCAATTTATGGCAAACCAATTATGATTGGATTTCCATTAAATATATAATTAATATATGGATTTTTCATATATATTGGGCTTCCATATTTTCAATATACGGTAACCCTAATTCATGCAAATGTTTAAAAAAGGTTGATGCGGTAAGTTGAAAAATAATAAAGAAGAAAAATGTGGTAAGAGTGCTTTGCAACATTGGGAGGATAAATGAGAGATCTACGTCGGTTTCGAAGAGGGGATTGTTTCTGCTAATTCTTTTCTCGTCATCTTCGTTCTTCGTATGTCCGTGATTGTTTTTCTATTCCAAGGATTTGTAGCGATCCATGTTGGATCGGTGAGAAGCTTGTAGAGGGCGTAATCTTCTATTCTTAGTGGAGGCTTTTCAGGGTTGGACTGATCGTCCCGTGGTTTTATCCACAAGGGTTTTCCACGTCAAAAAATTCTTTGTGCCTACGTTTTGGTTCTTTGTGATTTTGGCGTTTGGTTTTCTGTGTTGTTATTGCTCGGTTCTCTCAGGTTTCTTGGTTTGGGAAACGGTTTTCGCGTTTCGTTCCCAACAGAATTAATATCCGTTGAGAAGCAACTTGGTTGGATCGTCAACAAAGCAAAGTTGTCGCGCGTTGACCAAGTCTCCACCGTCATAGATCTCTGTATTTGTTGTAGAAATTTATTTGTAAACTTAGTGAAGAGTTGTAAACAAATTCGCTCACACAATGTAGACAAGTTTTCCTCTCATCTTTTCTATCGAAAAACACGAAAACCACTCACCTGTCTACAATCCAACCACTGGAACCTGACCGGTTTTTAAAACACTGGCCTGAACTACAATAAGCCCT
>JANAVB010015055.1:0-31296 GCA_029216955.1 Iris pallida | reverse complement strand
TGCCCAATTCGGCCACCCACAGCCGTTGTCGACCACCTGCATGGTGCCCACCGCCGGAGCACCATCGGGCCGACCGCCATAATAGAGCACTCTGTTCAGAGTGGCGAACGCAAGGTACCCCCTTTCCGTTCGATTTTTTATTCGCATACTCGATCAATTCTTGAACCGCAAACTCCTATTCATAGACCACATGACCCTCTTCGAAACCCTTCAAGGGGATTTAGCTGTAACCCAATACTTCGACCAAGAACTCGAGGCAAAATCGACCAAAAATCTGTTCAAAAACAAAGTTGTAGGGATGCCCAAACACTCGACTTGGAAGGCCAACCCTGGCCGACCTGATAACATTTTTGAAAATTACCTGAACAAAGTTATAGACAACATATAGGGGATCAATACCCTTCTGGTAGATTCATTTCTCATCCAATAAACAGAAAGTTATTCATTGTCAAAATTTAAGAAAAAGGCAGTTTTCAAAACTATTAATATTTTCAGAAAACTCTCTGATA
Source organism: Iris pallida (assembly GCA_029216955.1). Lineage (NCBI taxonomy): Eukaryota > Viridiplantae > Streptophyta > Magnoliopsida > Asparagales > Iridaceae > Iris > Iris pallida. The sequence continues at coordinate 30,787 of JANAVB010015055.1, read as the reverse complement.
CGGCAAGCGCCCTGACAAAGCGGGCGACGTGGTCGCACACTATATGCATCAGAAGGCGCGTATGGATGTTGCCGACATGTGAGAACTGACGGAACTCGATTTGTTGTGCGTGCACGACGAAATCAATGTATATCCATCGAGATACCCCAATATCGACCTTTTGTAACTTGGCCATAACTTCGTGTACGGTTGTATTGAGACAAAACTTACGCCAATAGGACCGCATCGAAATTTTGGTCCTATGTGCTAAGTTTGGTCCGATTCTGAGAAGGTCGACCAGAACATCTTCTTGGCGGGACCACGACCCGATCCTACGGGCAAAATTATACACGGCCCGCCGGAATCCCACTTTGGACACACGGTTGATCTTGTCTCCACAAACTGGATCCATAGACATATAGTTTGACGACTTTAAAGACCATAGACATTGGCACGCATTTCGGTGCAAAATGGGTCCAACGGCGGACATAGTTTTGACCTGAAATTACAATTTTACCCCTGTTCCCGAATTGGACTTTTGGAAATGAATTTCCTAGATATATCCTTTACACCGAGAATGATCTTGATGTTTGTTTCAGCATCCAGAGCTATTCGTGGATTTTAAGATTTTACTAGTCGACGTACTTGATTGTTGGATTGTTATTTCCGGACCGCCAGGCAAGATACCTTGCAAACTTACTCTGTGATTTACTTTATCTTATTTTTTACTTATTTATATTCAACATTACTTATCTGTTGATAGTATTATATCACTGTGCGTCTATGTCACACTTGGGTGTAAGCGACTATATCGGTCGTTTTACTTGCTTTCTTTATATTCTCTTGCATTGACTTAGCATAGTGACCACCCATTGATGATGAGGTATTGGTATATCCCATACGGCCTTGACACATACTTTATCATGTGTTGTGAGTTACATGTAGGACACGTACTCTCGTAGTCCGCTGGCCATCGATATGTCTGAGGCATGGGACGGATAGGAGTAACTGCCAATAGAATTGCATGCTAGTGGACTTGGCAGTTACTAGAGGTTCATATTGGTCATAGAGATAAAGATACTAGGCATTGGGTGGGGAGAACAATACCTGTCGTATGGGCTTCTATTACACTTTTCCTTGTAACCCGTAAGCTTCGATGGAGATACGGGTATGCTTACCCCCTCAGGTTGGCCACTAACATTCTTGAACGTTATGTGCTTGGTCACTGGTGCCCAAGAGGGGACTATACCGGATCCTATTATCAGCCAGGGCTCATGCGTCAAAGGATTGTATTCTCAACTGCATATTCACAGTAGAATGGTTAGGAACCCTTTTGCATGCATTCCCTTTTTAATCTCTATTATATACACAGTTTATATGGCATGGTATTTCTTATATCTTGTTACGTCCCTCTGAGGACCTAGTTATCTCCCCAGGGTTAGACGATTTTTCGCAGGAGTACAGAGCGGCATTGGATCCTTCATACATCGATGACGAGGCATCCCTGCTGATTTCTAGTTTATTTATTCATTGAGACAGTTAGTGGACATTTTTATATATCTTTCATTTCTATTTTGCGGAGGTTTCTCCGATTATTTAGGACTATTTTTCATAGCTGTTTGGAGTGGGTATGTCCATCCGGCTATCTTTAATATACTTATTTATTTTGGACTCTTATATCTTATGTGTTGAGGTGCGATGAGATTAGATTATATATCCTAGCCTATGATTATTTTATATATACAACTTATGTATGTATACGAGGATTCTATATATTAGAGTATTCTTCGTATATGTGTAGCTGGCATGTCTACGTACTTGGTCCTAAGTATTTTGGGACTGGGGCGTTACCCCCTGAGCTGGGGCTTCAGCTAGGAGAAGTGCACTAGCACAGCCTCGCACCAGGTGTGCAGCTAACCGAAAAAATAGGCACAACACCTTCTTCTTCCTATAATTGGTCCATACATGCCCCATCTTCTTACAGTTGTTATATGTAGGCACACACTCAATTGGCCTCTGTTGAGCAGGAATCCAAACTGGAATGTATGATATAAGCTGAATGTTTGGTCGCTCCTGAGGCCCAGGGTGGATGTTGCTCCTCATTCTCTTGGGACTAGGCTCTCCTCTTGAGAATTTACTTGGTCCTACAGTTGCTGGATCCTCTGACTCTGCTCCCTCGGGATCTTAGTCTGAACTCTCTGTGTCTCCAGCACGTCCCGAAGGAATCCAAATATCTGTTTCCCATCAGGGGGCAAACCTCCTGAATATGGTATGGGGTACCACTCCATGAGGTAGAGGAGGAGATGGAGGAAGAATCTCGGTTCTAAATGAAGCTGTAGCCACCTCATGAATGACATGGGTGGAAAAGGACTCTCAGGTAAGGCTGCTAGCACCTCATCGACAATAGGAGGTACAGGTACCTCCTGGTCAGCAAAAAGAGTCAATACCTCCAGAAGGTTGAAATACGGCCTCAGCCATCTCCGGACTGCAGCTGCTCTTAGACGACGGGCTCTGGTCACGAGTGCCAAATTGAAAAAATAGATGGAAACAAGAAATCATCAAAGGGGTACGAGACATATTATCATTCAATATAATTATGAAAACTAGTAATTATCGTAATAAGAAGAAGTACTATCTACAATTGGTTACTATTTCTAATACTAAGGATACACTATAATTCACAAGAATATGAGCATACCTACTTACTGGCACACTCAGGGTAATACACTAACACCTATCATAAATATGGTTGCTAGGTTACCATGCTCTTGGTCATTTTAGGTTTATATATTGATACATAATACTCATATACTCGAACAGGAAATAATAACACTCAACTAGACACCAAATCATCCTTTAAGTTACCAAACTACACATTATCCAAACAATCCCAGAATCTAATGGAGTAAAACTCTATAAGGAACTGGACTTGAGAAATCAAAGATATCTCTATCTTGAGCTATTAATGGTGATGGAACAGAACTTAATAATAATTGGGTTGAATGATAAAGATGACTCATTAAGAACCAATTTAAAATACAATCTGATAATCGTGTATGTCTATCCAAAATTATGTTACCCAGAGTCCTCGCCACTGCAGTAAGCATAGTTTTAATAAACGATAGTCCATAACTAAGGCATACACCTCTATAATCATATTATCTAGAATCTGTACCATGCCAACCGGTAGGGCTGCAAGAAACTCTAAATTCCATAAATAGGTAAGTATATCCAAACCAGGCTCTGGGTCCTTGCCTCACCAGCTAGTATAACTACGATAAACTTTAGACTCTACAACCAAGCACACATTTCCTTTCCTACAGTCCTTATCAAAACATGTCTTCAAGATACCTTAACTTAATCCAAAACTTTCATCTCGATACAAAATCAAAGTCAACAACGAACACCAAGGATCAAATTCAATAATGAAGGAATGAAAGTAGATGGAAACAAATGTAAAATAGATTTCAAGATATAGTTTATAGTGAGATTCATAGGGGTCATCCCAGGAATCTCTCAAGAAGTCCTACTTGTGATTGAGCACCCTCTTACCCTAGTATCATACCTCCCATATTCTATCGCAGGCTCGTAGTAGTACAACTAAGTATCGTACTACCATGACATACTCTATTATTAAGTTGGACTAGCATGGACGACCACAAAAATGTGTCACGACCCGCACCCGTTTTGGGGCACGAGCACGTGGGTACATCCAGCCTACACCGCAGTATCGACGGGTAGAATGATGTATAGGTCAACTACACTATCTAAATAGTATAACAGATTTGAAAGATAACCTGTCAACAGTATAACTCATCTCCGCACGGAAGAAAAATATGACGTCTATAAACATATATACTCAATCACATAATCTAGAGGAACATAATAGCACGATATGGATATAAGATAATAAAATAATAAAAACAGAGTAGTAGCATATGTCAAGTACAAATAGAGTAGTCTATGTCAAATACATATCCTGAAATAATACCTAATATATCAAACTAGAGACAAATCCACCAATCCTAGCTACTAGTTAAGACACTACTAGAGGTGCATCCTCTATGAGTACCGGGTCCATAGAAAACTCTTGAGCAACGTCATCATCTATTCTTAATCTATAGTAGGTCAGATAAAATTCCTCTTAGTCTTCTGAAAAATATTATCCAGTCAAAATTGGAGCAAAGTACAAACACTAATAGTAGTTTCATTAAGTTGACAAGTGCTACAAATAAAATGTATGTAAATGAGATACATGATGGATAGCAAAACTGAACAGTAAGAAATATAGGATAAGCAAGAATCATATCATAGTAAAAGAAAACATGTAAGTAAATCAGGAATTGGTGTATCAACAGGTAATCGGAATATATCATGTAATACTAATAGTGCCTTGAGATATTAGTGTGTTATGTGATCGGCTTGGGTTAGGATCGGACTATTCCATGTGACAAGCTCTACACAAGTACAAGTAAATAGATCAGGTCGACCATACATGGAAAGCTATGCACAAGTAATATAAGATCGGGCTATACCATACGTGTGGTGAGGGTGAGCTATGCACAAGTAGTTTTTGATATAATAACATAAACTGCTAATAACTTCCCAATCCTCCGAATAGTATAATAAATCCAACCATGCTACATTACGACATGGGATTCTCTGATAGGGTAGCTAATCCCCTTAGGAATCAGTGTCCATACAAGTATAAGAACAATAACAAGGCCTACACCAGTAAACCAAGATAAACCGATAATGACATCTCATGACAGTATCCAAGATATACTAATCCATGTGCTCTCGTGTCAAGAATCAAGTTAAAACACTATAGACTAAATTTTAAAAAGTTATCAAGTTAATAAAAACTATCAGAGAATGTACTTGCTTGTGGTCATAAGCAACATACGTGAATCGAGGCCTAAAGTAGAATCACAAAGACCTAAATATGAGATATCAATGTTAATTAATATTTTGGTGTGTAATGTTCCAAATTCGTGATACGTATTTAGTGTACGTATACGTGTTTGGACCCATATTATATTTATCCATGGTTAGTTATCTTGGTTTATTTTGTATTGGCTTGGTTTTATTGGCATTGATAGTTTAATTGGTTTTTAATGGTTCATTGGTTTATTTGGGCTTGGTTTATTCCTGGGTTGGTTCGGCTTGGTTTGGTTTGCTTGGTTCATTATGAACCATAGGGGTGAACCGCCTACCTACCACCACCATCCCCCTTTATAACCTACCTAACTTTTCTCTCTCCTCCACTTTCTCATTAACTCTTCTTCCTTCTCCATTAAACCCACCACCAACCAAGAACACCCCTTAGGCAAGTGCAACTTGCTTCCATAAGAGAGCCCATTTTTATTGTTCCATTAGCTTCTCCTCATGTTTCTAAGACACATTAGAACTTGTTATTTTCTATTTTGAGGCTTTAATTTTAGTAGATCTAGAAATTAGTTATTTTCAGATTTGGTGGTTTTGATCTATCAAACTTCTTTGTTTTCAAGTTTTGATGGTTCCATGTTGTAGAAAATTTTATTCTACCCAATTTTGACCTTTGAAAAGTTGGACTTGGACTTGTTTTGACCAAGTTATGGACTTTTGAAGCTTTGGGTTCAAACCATGGAGTTCTTGCTGATTTGGAGAAGACAGCGAGCAGTGTGCGAGCTTTTTAGCTTGCGCCACTGAGTTGCGCGCGCTCTTTAGCGCAGCGCAGTCGACTCATATACTGCCTTGAAGAGGAGTCGTATGGACCTCATACGCTGCCTTGAAGATGAGTCGTATGGAACTCATACGCTGCCTTGAAGAGGAGTCGTATGGACCTCATGCGATGCCTTGATGAGGAGTCGTATGGAGTACATACGCTGCCGTGATGAGGAGTCGTATGGACCTCATACGCTGCCTTGAAGAGGAGTCGTATGGAGTCCATACGCTGCCTTTTGGAGGCGTATGTCTTGCATACGCTGACCTGAGCGTAGCCTGACCTGAGCGTAGCTTGACCTGAGCGTAGCCTGACCTGAGCGTAGCTTGACCTGAGCGTAGCCTGGCCTGAGTGTAGCTTGACCTGAGCGTAGCCTGACCTGAGCGTAGCTTGACCTGAGCGTAGCCTGACCTGAGCGTAGCCTGACGTGAGCGTAGCTTGACCTGAGCGTAGCCTGACGTGAGCGTAGCCTGACCTGAGCGTAGCCTGACCTGAGCGTAGCCTGACTTGAGCGTAGCCTGATTACCCTGGATCTTCTATAGCCATGTATATTAATATTTTATTAGATATTTAACGTCCATTTTATATCCTTACGCCTTTTGTCCTGAACTTGATAATTATGAATTCTCTTGATATGTTTGGAATTGATAATTGAGCATGACGTGATAGTGACCCGTAGTGGTGCACTCCTGACATAATAACCTGACAAGACATGATAGTGGCCCATCGTGGCGCATTCCTGACAAGTACACTTGGTATGATAACCTGACATGATTATCTCGAATAGCTGTTGCGACGGCTACATGACAGGACATGACCTGTTTAATTAATCATGACACAGTGGGCGATTGTGCTTGTACAAATAATCCAGTCCTGTCTTGCATCATGTCTAGGAGGGGACTCCTGAGTACCACGGTCAGGAGTACCTACTGAAATGGACTAAGGTTAATGACTAGTATAATTCATTAGACATGAAGAGATGTTCCCCAGTTACAGGCGATCCCGTTATCCCGGCCGCAAATGTTTGGACTTGTAGCCTGCCGACGAGTAGGGCACATTTCCAGCCCACTGTTTTGTGGGGCACCCACCATTGTCACTTAAATGATTGAACTCTATTGTTACTCTAATGCATTGAACTCTCTAAATTGTCACTATAATGATTGCCTGGATAACCTGGATAGCTGCAGGGCCTGGTGACTACTTGGAGCATCTCATTGCATCTTGCTAGTAACTAGGATTATGATAACCCTAGTTAGTTAATATAGAAAGCCGTAGGCAATGATTGGCCGTGATTGCTTGGATGGGGTCCAGTCCAGTATAGTATTGTCTATAAGTGATTGATTGAAAGATTGTACCAGAATGATTGAATAATTGTCACTCCAGATTGTCACTCCAGATGTTACTATAACGATTGCACTCTTCATTGTCACTTTTATTATTGATCTCTCTCCTTTTCACCTTAATGATTGCCACCTTTAGCAATAAATGATTAGAGACTAAGTTCTGTTCAGGCGAAGGGTTACAATCTCGGTCCTTGTTTGGTTTAAGGATTGTAACCTGGCTTCCGGAATAGTACCTTCGTTTTTTCTTCATATATTGTCCAGCTATATTTTATTTAGCATGATTCTCCAGTTCTTTTATGTCAATGATGCCTCACTTAATTATTTTCTCTGATTGGGATAAGTGCATTGGTAGTGCACAACCTCAATCTGTGTTACTTATTATTTTTCTTACATGTTGAATGCTAATGATTTATTGGTTTTAGTTCTTAAGTGAAGCCTCCTTTGTGGCACTTGCTCTTTCTGGGGTCTGACCCAGCTGGTTTTGTATGGCCAGATACCGGAGCAGCACCAAAGGATCTCCCTGCTTTTCAGCCCGATGGTGGTCACCAGACGTAACCAGGGCATCGAATGGGTTTCTTTTGTTCTCCCACTGTAATATTGTACATTATTCTTTTGAGGCGTTTAGCCGACGAGCAAGTGTTAGCTCGATTGTACTTACTTACTGTCTGCTTACGGGCTTGTAACATGATTGACAAGCCCCGGGGGTTGATCATGTATGACTGAACTCTTGCTAGTCCTCACATTTTGTAACGACTAGCTTCATGATCATTCCGAATATATAATGTATGGGACGCCTTACTATTGTGTATTTGGTGGTCTGACATCTTGTAATTATTATTAGTTGGTTGAGATTGAGACAATAGGCTATTTGATGACCTTAAGAGACTGATGGATTGTAGTGAAACCCTCACATATCTAGACAGCGGTGACCGTTATAGCGGTGTGGATTCCATTCTGTTATACGTAGCTGGCTATGTCTGCCCCCGCTCTCCAGTATTCTGGTTCTGGGGCGTGACATGGTGTGTTAAACAGGGATATCTAAGATAAAATATACATCCTATGTCAATTCTAGGTCAATTCTAGGTCTCTGTTGTCAAACTAGGTCAATTTGACTTAAATGTTGACTTTTAAGGTCAAACAAGTTAACCTTGGTCAAATTAGGTTAAACCTAGGTTTTTGGGTCATTAGCTTGTCATTCCAAGTTAATCTAACCTACACTAGACTATTCTAGGCTTACTTAGGTAATTTGCCAAGTATAAGGTATCTTGAGATACCCTACCTATTTACCTTTACCCCATTTCCATTGCCTATGTTAATACCCATAGGTAAAATCTATACTTGGGTTACCTACGCTCTATTATATAGGTAATACACTATGTACCTACCCTTACCTCATAGGTAAATTACTATACCTTAACACATAGGTAGGTTCCTATTACCTATACCTTAGCCCTATATAATTTTCCCTTATATCAATACCTTAACATATATAACCTACCTTTAGGTAGTACCCCATTAAAATACCCATATCTCACTTATTATACTTGCACACTACTCAACACACACAAGACACTATACTGTCACTCACACATCACTCACACATGAGTATGGGACACTAGCACACACTTGTGTGTGTTACTCACAATCACACACACACCCCACTCTCACCAATACACTGACTATAGTCACTACACACTAGCACACACTCTCTCACACACACTAGCAGACTCACACAACACAAACCAATATAGTGACCATACAGGCCATGTCAAGGCCAAGTGCCCCACACTCTGCTTGGGAATTGCCCTGCAGCTAAGGCCAAGTGCCTGCTGTATCTCCCTTCCTGTGCACACCAGTGCACAGGTTGCACTTCCTGTGCAGGGACTAAGCCCTGTAGAAACCTCTCTATTGTACTGCTTATGCAGGCCTCCCTCTCTCTTGTGTAATTCCTGCACAGGGAGAAAACTCCCTGCTCTACCTGTATGTGTGCACATGGCACATATATGCCTATGCAAACAAGAGGTCCCTGCTACATGAAAGGAGGAAAACACCTTGCCTAATACTTATATAGGCACATCTAGGCTTGTGCAGACCGAAAATAGACTGTAGTGGGCTTCTACCCTCATGTGCAGCCCCTGCACACAGGGAGAAACTCCCTGCACCTGTCACCTGTGTGTGCAATTGCACACACACTGCCTCTCCTCCATACCAGTGCATTTACACTCTGCATAACTGTGCAACTCTCCCTCCTTCTGTGCACCCTGTGCACATGTACTAGCCTTGCCTTGTGTAGGCTACTGATGTGCACAACTGCACTCTTGTGCAATAGTGTTGCCACTTCCTATGTAGCAAAATGCTACTGCCAAGCCAGGCATGCTGCCTTTCTATATGCTATCCTACACCTCCCCTTCACTATACACATACTAACTCATCTACCCATAATCCAGTCACCTATATCAACCTATGTGTATTAACACATTACACACACCCACTCTCAAGCACAGGATACACACACTCTCTCACTCTCTAATCCCAAGTATCCATACACTCTTACAAAAGCATATGACACTCTCTCTTGACACACCCTATAAATATGTATACTCACACCTATACTCATATATAGGTGTGTACTCCTATGTAATTAGGCACACACATATACACTTGACCCACATCCTACTCACACACTAGCACTCTAAACTCGATACACATAGCTAAAATAGCACACACACATGTCTTCATGTGTTGGTCATACACCTTATACAAATGCACCCTATGCACACATGGACACCACTATAGTATACACATGCACACATGTTTTTCCACAAGCACTTGGTGTGCACCAAGTTAGTATTGTACCAAAACTCCGATACTCTCATGATAACTATACCAAGCCTTGTCCTAATTATCCCTCAACACATGAACATGTCTAAAATAACAATTAAAATATAATTAGTATGGTGTCTAGCTAGTGCAATGTGTGATGTGAAATATGACATGTTGTGACAAGTGTAGGAGGAGTAAAACCCTCAAATTGACTCTGTGTCCTAGTGTAAAATGGCACAACCTATTAGTATCCATTGTGGATACATTTCTATCCACATACATCATTCACTAGTCCATTTAGTCTATCAATCCAAATGACAAACACTTGGTGTGGCATCCTCGAATTTTCCCATAAATGGCCAAAAGCTCTATGTAACTTCTACCAAAATGATGATTAGAGCCTAGTTCTTCCCCCTATGGGTACCTTTAGTCTATGAGTGAGTTTCCTAATAGCGTTATGCATGAAATAGTATCTAAACTAGGAGAAATGACAAGTAGTTTACCTATTGGGAGATTGATTCCCAATGTAGCACCAATGAGGAGTCAAATGTCAAGTAGGACACAATCCTTCAAGCTATTGGCCTCCTCTTCTTGTGTTCCTTGGTCTCCAAGATCCAAGCCTTCTAGGATGAAGAATAGGTGAAGATTACAGAGAGCTTAGAGGAATTTTGGTGGCGAAATGCGTGAAAAATGGAGAGGGTTTTTGGAGAGCTCTAAACTAGGGTTTTGGAGCTCCAAATAAAATATAAAGAGTGAGCATCCTCTCCATTTTGGCCAGCCATATAGGGAACCCTAGAATCCTATGGAAATGTCCATAATGTCCTTAAGTTGTCATGAAGACTTAAGTTAATATAGGTGAGTTTCTAGCCTAAATGGTTGATTAGTTCTAAACCTATTCATGGCCTATATTTATGACTTAAATGAGTCTAGTTGTATCTAACCTAATGTAGGTTCATGGGTCATGATAAGTCCAAATAGGTTCACTAATTATGGGTCTAATAAATAGGCTAGTCTACCAATAAGTACAACCAACACATGAAATTAATTAAATAAATACACCTACTATATAAATAATGTAAAATAACAAAAATAACCCTATTCTGGAAATGTGGTAGTGAGACCTGCAAACAATCCCAAAAATCATCATAAATTATACCCTGAATCTCCTTAACCACATGATTGGCAACCTACCCTTGTCATGACCTGTACCCGGAATAAGGGCACGAGTACATGGGTACGACCAGCCTACGCCACAGTATCGACGGTAGAACGCTGTCTAGGTCTACTATATAATCTAATACATCTCACACAATAATATATAAAATCTGCCAATGGCATCTCCACTCCATCCGAAGGACAAGATGATAAAGCTCGTACTCAATCACAAAACTATAAGGAAGATAAATGACACGATACTAATATAAAGACATGATACAAAAATCCAGGAGAAGTCTAACATAAACATAACACAAGTCTAAAATAAAGCCTAAGAGTCCATTATCTCAATAACACGTGTCTCAAAATAATAACATGCCAATAAGTCAGAAAGATGAAGACAAATCCAGTACTAATAGCTGATCAAACTGGGTCGCTACTAGTATCTTCTCTACTGGGCTGTCTCCTCCTGGTCTCCTGCAGGTAGCCCTTATCTACATCGAGTCCATAATAGTCAGTGTAATACATGATGAGTATATAGAATATAATATAACTATCTAGCATGTCATGTAATAAGAATGTAAAAGACAACAATAAAGTGCACCGCAATGGTTATGAAATAAACAAGAAAGGAACTGAACTAAATATATTTGAATCATCATTTCCAACAAGTGTTTTATCAATAACATTGTCCATAATAGTAAAATCAATCATATATGTAACATATGATTGGCTATCTATAATAGTATGGCTCAATCCAATAGGATTGGCTATCCACAATTGCATAATAGTACGGTACAATTATACGGGTAACGAATGTGTAAAACCCATAATTTTTGGATTATTAATAAAAGGGTTTATAACACTTTTTGGCTATTAAATGGTAGATATGTGTATTATTATTATTATTGTTATTTCTTTTAGCCCATAACTTAAGCCCAATGGTTTAACCAATTAACATAACCCATCCCCTATCCAACCCACTTCCTACCTAAACCCGTTGGACTCAACCCATTCCACCCACGATCCCCGTTCTCCCGGCTACCCCACGTGGATACCCTGACTTCTACATCTGTAACCTTACGTGCAGAATCATAAACACCCAAAAACTCCTCTCCCCTTCACAGAACATCAGAACCTTAATTTCTTTTCTAAAAACCTTCACAAAATTGCTTCTACCTCCACCTTCAACCCTCCTCTCCCTAATCAGAAAATACACCGACGATCCCTGCAATGCCTCGAACAATCCAACATCCCTCTCGGGGTATTTTCGACACTCACCGCCGTTCGCTGACCGCCTCCCGGCCACACCCAACCGTGCCCTGGCCGCCGACCGCCCGTACGGCCATTCGCGCGCGTCAGCCAGCGCCGTTGCCGGCCGTCAGTACCGTATTTGCGTGCGCGCCAGTGCTCGTGCTCTTCCATCGGCTGCGCCCGTGCACTCCGCCGGCCCGGGTCCCCGTGCGTGACAGTCCCTGCGCCCCCGTATGCGATAGCCCCCGTATGCCCCCATGAACGGCAGCCCCGCGCACGCACTCCCGCACGTCCCACGTGCGTTCTACGTATCGTGTGCCATCCCGCTCGCGTGCTTTCGCGCGCGTGCGGCTGTGCCCGGTCCGTCGCCCTTGCACGACCCGAGTCCAAGGCCTTCCCTCGGTACTCCGTCAGTAATCTTCCGGTAAGTCCCTGACCCTTCTGCATAATTTACAGAATGTAAAACCTATTCCTATCGTAACTACCACTTTTCTAGAATAAAGGTATTTTGGTAATTGTATAATTTTAAATTATTTTATTAATATTTTTAATTGTTTCTTTTTGTGAGAGTGGTTCTTTTAGTTTAACCTTAGATAACCATGTTTAGAGACTAACCATGATTAGAAGGCTTAATTATCATTTAGATTTGAATTTTGAGATTAAATCCCAATTAGGACACTTTTAAATTCATTTTAGGCTATTTAAATATATTGCTTTTTTGGCTTTTGCTAAAAGGAGACTTTAAATTAATTGTGGCCCATACCTAAACCCTAACCTAACCCTAACAGCAGCTAGTGGCCGGCCAAGTAGCCCCCTTTCTCTATCTCTCATCTGATTTGCACCAAACAATTTTTGTTGCGATCCTTGGGAGGAAAAAAAGTTGCTGGAGGCTAGCTAGTAAGGAATCGAGGGCTTTGGACCGTAGGAAATCGGCATCGGGACGTTTGGAGACTTTTTGCATCGAGATTTCGACTCTCAAGTCCAAGGCCTTCCCTCGGTACTCCTTTAAATCCGGATTTTTCTTCATAGAAGCATGCATCTAGGTACCCTAGACCTGTAGATGTAGTTTGGTTAGATTTTGTATCTGTTTGATATATGTATCGGATGCGTGTTAGTGTATGTTAACATGTGCTTGATAAAATGCCTCTTAAGAATAAAAGTTATTATTTTTCAAAATTAATTTTATATACTTGTAGCCCTATATGAGGGGATTCCAAAACATTTTTTTGTTATTTTTTTACATTGTTTTTGTATCCAAACAGGACACGGGGACATAGCACGAGGTCCCGTGCACTGTCCTGTATCCTGAGTATCATAACTCGATGGGTACGACACAGTTTGGCGTAAAATTTTGTGACACGTGGGGGCAACCTCTGCCCACGTGCTTGTGAAATTTTACGAAGTTTCGTTGAATGTGCACGAAGATATCGCACCTGCATTGATTCGGCTGACACCGTGCACGCGCGCACAGCCCTCCCCGACACGCTGTTCGTGTGACGCGTGGACACCACATGGACACGTGTTAGGGTGTCGACTACCTAGAACTAGACCCCATCTAGCTATTTGCACGAGCACGAGGCCCATTATGTCGCGTGTCGTGTCCTATCGAACCTGACATGGCCGCACGAGCCCTAACCTTCACAGATTTTTGACACTTTGAATTGAGTCCTGAAACGAGTTATTGGACACAATTCTGACACTTATGGACACGACTCACACCCCCACACATGTGGGCCACCTTTTCCCCTATTATCTATGTGTATATATATGTATATTTATATGTATCGGTGTATGTATATATATATATATATATATATATATATATATATATATAAATATATATATATATATATATATATATATAAATATATATATATATATATATATATATATATATATATATATATATATATATATATATATATATATATAATAGAGTCCAGATAATAAATGAGTGTATCAAAAGATAACCGGGTGGGACATACCCACTCTAAACAGTTATGAAAAATAGTCTCACAAGATCGGAGTCCAACCTCCACAAATAGAAAGAAAAAGAGATATAAAATTATCTACTAATGTCTCAATAAATGAATAGACTATGGATCAGCAGGAGATGCCTCGTCATCAATATAGGATAGATCCAGTGTCGCTCCGTACTCCTGCGAAAACTCGCCTAACCATGAAATAAAACCGGAGCTCATCAATGATCCAGCAAAGTTCTCTGTAGTCCTCCTCGGCTAAATCTGACTCCTGATGCTGAGAAGGTTGAGTTGATCCAACGTCTACGTCCAAAGAACCCGGATCAGAGGAGTGGGGTAGAGTCGAGAAGACGAGTCGTCGATCTCACAGTCGACTCCGCTGCGGCTCCGCCTCACTGATGTTGATGGTCACCGAGACGGAGTGTGTCGTCCTCGACCTAGATGCAGCGAGGTCGCCTCGCTATGACGAATGAAAACAAGGAGGTGGCTACAAGGAGTCGATGACAGTGAGTAGGTTTTAGGTTTTGTGGCGGCTGCTATTTTGCTCGGAAAGGAGGAGAGGAACAGAGTGAAGTCTATAAATAGAGGAGAGGATTAGGGTTAGGTTTTGAAGAAGGCCGAGTCCATGCCGCCATACAGGCGTGCTCTATACTGCTCTGCACCGCGCAGATGCACATGGACCGCTGGGTCTATATATATATATATATATATATATATATATATATATATATATATATATATATATATATATATATATATATATATATATATAGGTTTTAGGGTTGCCGCGGATTTCGCGGAGCTCCCCATCGTGCGATTCTTCGGTGACGGTGGTCTATAGTGGATGGCTGCACCGACGGGAGGCTCCGCCCCCTGGCCTTGGAGCGTCGGCCGCCGACGACCGAGGGGGAGGTCTGGCTGCGGGGGAGGGCTCCACCCCTGTACCTTGTGGGCCTGCTTCTGAGTGCGCCGAGGTGGCACCGTCTCCTGCTGCGGCGGTTCAGACGAAGGTGGCAAGCGGGGGGAAGGATGATCCGGCGCGTAGGTCTTTCGCAGCGGTGGTGGGCAGATCCAAGTCGGCGTCGGCGGGTGGTTCGTCGAGGATCGGCTACCATCCAGCCATTGATTCTGGTGGTCGAAAGTTGGTCATTTTCTCCACGACGGACATGGAGGCCCTCACGGCGCCTTGTGGGCTGGACCTTATTGGAAAATTTTCTCGTCGGAGACTTCCGATTGAGGCCATTAGGAAGGATATTGCTTCGCGGGGATTCAGGGGATTGATTGAAGTGAAGGCCATTGATGATCGTCACGTTCTCATACGGCCTCATGTCGAGAGCGATTTTCTTCGGCTCCGATCTAAGGACTGTTGTTTCGTTGGTCGGGTCCCGATGGTATTGTTTAGGTCTTCGGTGGATTTTTTGCCGTTGAGAGAGGATCCTCGTGTTCCCATCTGGGTTGCCTTCCCCGGGCTTCCCCACTGCATGTTTGATACCAATACGGTTCTTTCCATCGCCTCTGGTCTTGGCACTCCGCTTTATACGGACCGAGCTACGGCTTCCTTTTCTAGGCCGGGTGTAGCTAGGGTCCTGGTTGAAGTGGACGTTAGTATACTTCCAACTTCCTGATGGCGTCCGTTCGTAGCCGGTCATTTATGAGCGGACTCCACTCTACTATGCTGCATGCGGCCTTCACGGCCACGTAGAGAGTGACTGTGGTTGATCCTAGGTGGAGACGCCTTCGGTGGACGTGGCAGACAGGCCGCTCGTCCTCGACGCTTCTTTTCCTGGCGTAGCATTAGAGGAGGACGGACCGGTGGGTGGACGAGGGGTTAGCAGGGGTCGTCGACGGCGTCGATCAAGGCGTGAGAAGGAGAAGGGGACAAGGCAGGTATGGAGGCGCGTCCAGGGGCGTGATGCTCGCAGTGGGTCCATGTAGCCCGATTTGTGTTGGAGTGAAGGTAATCGCGTGAGTTCCGTTCTGCCATCCTGGCATGTGGGGGAGTCATCTTCGGGCCAGCTGGCATTATAGTCGGATGATGGACGCCCCATGCAGGGGGATGTAGCGCTCCGGGCTTTTGTTCGGATGGGCAGACGGGGCCTGAGCGGGGTATTCGTCCCATCGATTTACCGGACCTTCCTATCATTATTCATAGTCAGCTGGGACAAGGAGTTATAGCGGCTAGTTCTGACACTGAAGAACGCAGCTTGGTGGTGTGGGAGGAACCCTTCCTCGGACCTATCTCCGTCTGGGATGATGATCCCTCTCCGGGCGATGATATGGTTTCTTTGCCTGAATGTAGAACTTCTACTTTCCTTTTGGAGGGTCGAGAAGATCGCTGGCAGATGGTACCTTTCAAAAAGGCGGTTGGTAAGCGAAGGAAGTCGATGGCGCCTCAGTCGGATCGACTTCTTTGATCACGTGCTTCCCGGGTTAGGCGGGACCCCCAGAAGGTCCATGGTTAACTTTCTTGTTTGGAATGTTCGGGGGATGGTGAACAGATCCACTATATGCTGTCTCAGGTCTTTGTGTCGGACCAACTCTATACAGGTTCTTGCTATTATCGAGCCCAAGGTGATATCCTCTAAGCTCCTTTCTTATCAATTGAGGTTGGGTTTTGATGCTAGTTTTTACAATGAAAAGGGAAATATTTGGTTTCTCAGCAAGTCGGGTTGTGGGCTCAACTGTATTGATTCCTGTGATCAGGCTATCATGGTGCAGCTATCTTTGAACTGTTTTTGGGATCCGGTGCGGTTGTCTGTTGTTCATGGTGCAGGGACACGAGAGGGGAGAAGGCATCTTTGGCGGCACCTTCTGGACGTCCAAGCCAGGGACATTGCCTTGCCCACGGCTGTGGGCGGGGACTTTAATATCATTGCTTCCCCGGACGAGAAATTTGGAGGCCGGCCTCCTGGCACGCTGGCCATTGCAGACTTCCTCGACTTTCAGTTGGCTGCCGGGCTCTCTGATATTGGTTTCAGGGGAAGTACATTTACTTAGGTGAATGGTCAGTCTGGGGTAGATCGGCAGGGATCCCGCCTTGATCGTATGCTCGCGACGGGTAGTTGGTTGGATGGAGTCCAGGTATCCTGCGAGCACCTTAACCGGGCAGAATCTGATCATGCTCCACTATTGATATCCTGTCAGCCAGCTTCCTCCCTACAACGTCGAGGCTTCCGTTTCCTCGACTTTTGGACGTCTCATCCTGATTTCCTCTCGGTGGTTGCCCGGGCGTGGGGATCCTGTTGTCATTATGATGCGCTTGAGCGGCTGGGCATGCGCTTGCGGACGACGGGGCATGTCCTGGCCGGATGGAGCAGATCTACTTTTGGAGACGTTTTTCAGGAGTCCCGTCAGGCAGAGGACATTGCCTTGGCGGCGGAACAAGATTATGATCTTCATCCTTCGGAGAGGGGAAGGGCTTCCTGGATGGAGGCTGTAGCCAGACTGAAGCAAAAGGTCCAGGTTGAGGAGTCTTTTTGGAAACAAAAGGCCAGATTGAGGTGGGACCTGGAAGGTGATAAGAATACTCATTTTTTCCATGCGTACACCCGGAGCAGGCAGAGAAAGACGGCTATTCAGAAAATTATTCGTGCGGATGGTTCAGAAACAGGTTCTGATGCGGAGGTGGTGGCAGAGGGTTCTTTTTCTACTCAAAGCTGTTCCGGGCTGAGCCTACTTCAGACGATGATGCCTTCCTCGATGTCATCCCCAGCATTATTTTTGTGGAGGACAATTTTGATCTTGTCCGTTATCTGGAGAGATCGGAGTTGTTGGAGATTGTTCATGGGATGGACCCGTCTAGTGGCGTCGGGACCGATTGGATTTTCTGGGAGATTCTTCTCATCTTGTTGGAATATTATCGCTGCTGACGTGGAGGAAGCTATTGGCTCCTTTTCTTGGGTGGCCACCTTCCGGTCTCCATATCCGATACTTTTTTATTCCTTATCCCCAAAGTCGAGCACCCGAGGAATCTTTCAGATTTCTGTCCTATTAGTCTTTGTAATTTCTATAACAAGATTATTTCTAAGATTCTTGCTTGCAGGTTACGGGATTTTCTTCCCAAAATCATTTCTCCGGAGCAAAGTGCTTTTGTTAAAGGGAGAGAGATTGTTGACAATATTATTATTTTGCAGGACATGGTGGCATCTATTGTCACGACCCGCACCCACTGTGAGGGTACGAGAGCGTAACAACGCCCAGCCTACGCCGCAGTGTCGGCGGTTAGAACGCTGTTCTAGGTCATGAACTATAACTAACATATGATGAATACTCTCCATAAGGAGGCCAACACAGAGGTACAACTCAATCACAATCTAGAGATAGAATATGGCACGATAAAATAGATAAGAGAATCCTCAACTGAGGTATAACAGAAAAGAAATACAAGTCTAATCATCTCTAAAAATATACAACTCTGAAACAAGAACAACAACTAAACATAAAATGGAAAACAGTCTAAGCAATCTATACTAAGCAAGGGTGCCATCCTCAGCAGCTGCCTGAACCTCCCCAGGGGTCCAGGTCGCGAGTGTCATCTAGGCAAGCTCCAAGTAAGGGGTACAGGGTTCCTCATCATCCTCTGTAAAAATTTTAACAGGTCCAGTCAGGACGGGAGCGAGCACAGTACATCTCAACAGTTCATAGCAGGTTAGAAAATATAATCATGCAGTAAAGTAAGATATAGATAATGAAGGAAATGTAGTAAGTAACAGAGAGAGAACTATAATAGAAATATCTACTATAAGTAGAGAGCTACCAGTGACTAGTGATTCAGAGTACAAAGTCGACATGTGAACGGCTTGATTTGTATATGGCTATACTAAAGAGGCGTACATGGCTATTCTACTTTGGAAATTGTTCACATGTCTATTTATACTCCCCCGTACCCCCAACTAATACACAAGGATCCTAACAGGTTATGTTATGATTCTATGTAACAGCCCCCGAAGGGTAGTAGACCCCGAAGGTAGTAGACCCGAAGGTGATACATAGTAGTCCCAAAATGGGGATTCTGATAGACCCATAAATGGGATAAAGATTCAAAGAAGACTCTGTGATCATATGAGTATATGTCACAAGTGATCAAAGAACCAAAGAAGCATATGATACGCCATGTAAGTGAAACACACAGTACATAGAGTACCCGATGCTCCCTGAAGGGATAACATCTCAAGAAGGGATCCATATAGTACTAATCCGTGTGACCAACGTGACAGTATCAAGTAAAGTAATTTAATGCAGAAAATAATTCTAAGCAGGATATGAAATGATCAGAGAATGTACTCGCATGGTATCTGAATAGCTGTGAAAATGTACTGTCCGAGATGAGGCACCTAACTCCTAGTTAGAGCAACACAAGTCACAACAAGTCCAGAATGGTAATAAGATGTACTACTATGAGTTCTACATGAATCTAGGTCGATCTAGACCAAAGTCAACTCTTGGTCAACTTCAGTCAACTATACCAGTCAACTAGGTCAACTATGGTCAAGATAGTCTAGACTCAACTATCTAGGTCTAACAAGTCTAATCAGCCTATCCTAGCAGCACACATCACATCACAAGCTTTACAAGTCTATGACACACAAATCACATGTGTATAAATATCATATATACATAGGCTATAATATAGGAATCTACATAAGCCAATACAACCTATATTGGTAAATACATTGCTCCTACACCTTATATACATATATATAGAAAAGGGCACATTCACAATATAAACTTCTAATATTATAAGGTTATAGTTATAAACATTAGGAAACATTATACTACATTTATATAGACTTAACATATATATACAAGTTGATTTATTATGCACATATATATATATATATATATATATATATATATATATATATATATATATATATATATATATATGTAGAGAGGGGAGGGAAGAGTGTGGGTGTGCAAACATGTGAGGGTGTCAAAGCATATGTGTGTGTACTAGATTAAATGGTGTGTGACAAGAAACATTGGTGTGGGTAGAGTGTAAAACAGGAAAACTTGTTTGACAGGGAACTAAGGGGGTGTCCTATGATGTCATGTGTATGTGTGTGAGTGTGAAGTGAGGCTTGCACATGTGTGACAGGTGGTAGGGTGATAAGGACTAGTTTAGGATAGCCATGAGTTGGTTAAGGGCCAGTTTGGACAGTCATGTAGGGGGTTTTTTGGGACAGGTATTAAGACAGCAATGTAGGTAGGTGAGTGAACAAATGTGTCACTGTGTGTGTGTGAGATTTTTGAAGTGAAACAGTGTGTTAAGGGGGATGTGAGGAAAACCTGGAATCAGTCCCAGGTTTTCAGAGTGTTGTGTGTATGTGGTATCCTAAAGAGGAAGACAATGAAGGGGACTAGGTGTAATATGATAGTGAGTGAGTGTATGAAGTTAGACATGTGTGGAGAGAACTAGTGTGTGTAGAGAAAACTGTAAAAGTGTGAAATATGAGTGAAAACACTGTGTGTGCCAAGGCATATAGGGTATGTGTGTGTACATAATCTAAAGGAAATCGAAATCTGGAAACACCATAACAGTCAACACATGAAGCACCAACACTCCATGAATTCTCAGATTTCAGGACATGAAAGTAAGAGAAAACAGCTCCCAGGTTTTCAGAAATCAACAATACCATCATCATATATATAGCCAAGTTATCAAACTGGAAACACAACCAACTTAAGTTAATGTTGAACCTCAACACAAAGTCAAGGAATAAAAGGAATCAGTTCAGTCAATACATTTTAAATCCCAGGTTCTTATTGAACCTCAACCCAGTTTAGGAAAGAAGAAATCAGTTGCAAGTACAATATGGGTTAAAAAACCATTCTCAGTTTACACTAAATATGAAACCAGTTGCAGTCAATGAAAAGAAGAAAGGAAATCAATTAACAAATGACAAAATGGTTCAGAATTTGTCTCAGGTTTTTGAATACTCTTGTGACAGTGCAAGAAGGAGTAGAACCCAATTCAGTTTTAAGGAAAAAGGAAATCAAATCATATAAAGGAAGGGAAATCAATTAGTATTCTCAGGTTTTATAAGAACTCAGTTCTTGAGTTCATCATCAAGATGCAAAACTCAGATATTGATACATACATTGAATCACTAATCAGTTCAAGTTAAGAAAACTGTAAAACAGTGCAGTGTATGGCATTTGCCAAGTGGGGGGAAACTGGAAAACAGTTAAAATGAACATAGGAGTTTGGCATCCAATTTTGAAAACAATTCAACTATTCCTCCATGCATCCTAAACCAACATTCAAGTAATGTACATGAAACTGAATCTAACATGTCAACTTTAAATGCCAGAATTTGGCTTAAACAGAGAATGAAAGTTCAGGATCTCAAGTCCTATACATGTATCAGTTACTTAACAATTAGCCTAACTAAATGCCAATTTCGAAAACAAGGAAATCCATGTTAATCATAACCCAACATTAGCTAATAGATAACTGAATCAACAATTTAAAATAGCTTAATAGGATTTTAAAGTTCAGAATTGAATAACCCATGTATCAGAACATTGTATCAGTTAATCATGCCATAATCGAATCCAATTCCACATTAAAAACCTATTCTAATATGTGAAATCGATTAACAGAGGTTATTAATATATATATAGGATCTTAATTAGCAATTAAACCATAATTTAAACAATTAAACTGGAAATAAACACAAGAAAATAGAAACTGGACAGTGCACAGGAAAACAGTATCGTGCACACGTGCACGTGTCTGTAGGATACGACATACGACACGTGGGGTCTCGTGGTCATACCCACGTGTAGCCCACGTGTCAGGCTACACATAGGACCCAACACGACACGACCACGTCGTGTCCAGAGTGGACACGACTCGCGTATCAGTACACGATTTTCCGTGCGACACAGCACAGTATAAATCCAGTGCGGCCTCGTTTTCGTGTCCGACACGAAACGAGGTGTCGTGAAACCTTGGGGGAGTGTGGACAGACACTGTCCCAGTGTCTATGCCAAATTTGGCGTGTCCTTGTGTCGTGTACAAGGTGCACGAGACACGTGGTAGTAGGGGAGCTACAGTGCTCGTGCACGCACGCGGGCACAGCGTGTTCGTGTCCTAATTACGACACGACATCACACGAAAACGTGTTCAGAACACAAGATTCACACAAGCAAGACCAAAACCTAATTTCCTATTGAAACACTATTTAAAAATAGTGAAGAAAATCCTATTGAGGCATTAGGTCGAACACTTGCGACCGTGGTCTGATACGTGTCCGATATGGACACGTATTGGACACGAACCCTAGCAATGCCTATACCAACAGAGAGAGGGCACCTAGGGCTTCCTAACCATGTAAGGAAATCGAGATTTGGTGGAGGGAATGGAAAGTTACCTAGGTGTGTTCCTTCACAAGGAAAAGCCCCAAAAATGAGATCTCCTCAAGCTAGCCAATGGCTCCAAATTGGTCCAAACCTGAGATTATCCTCCATGAACAGTAGGAGAATGAAATTTAGATCACTATGGAAGAAGTCTCAATGAAAATGGATCATTAATGAATAAACTATGAAGAAATTTCAAAGGAACAAACCTTGTTCTTAGAATGGTGGAAAGAGTGGAAAGAGGCACAAGTTTCAAGAGGGATTTTATAGGGATAGGTGCCCTATGTGGCTGGTCATCAATGCTAGGTTTAGGATTTTGGAGAATCAATCTAAGGGCTCTCATCCCATCTAGTTTATTCAAGGGTCAAAATCAAGGTCCCTTAATCAGTTGCAACCTAGTCATTTTAACTAGTCATGACTAACCATGACCAAATCAAATTCTAACTTAGTCTAACCATGACTAACTAGGACTAACCTAGGTTAGGTCAATTCTAGGTTGGGGCTACTAACAATCACATGGTAATCAATTTAATATTAAAACACACCATTTAATATAGTATATATTAATTTCCAAATAATTATAATAAATTCAAATAAATTCAAGATAACCAAATATCATCAAGCTAAAAGTACTAAACAAATCTCTACCCACATGGTTAGGCTCTAGGGCAGACAGTCACTACGGCTCACTAGCAAAACACCTAAAATCACAAGTCATGACTCAAGCAGTTTTTTAAATTGTTTAAAAATTATTAAAATCACCAAAAATCATATTAATAAACTAATTACCATAATTAAATAATTTAAATACAAAATTCCAAAATTACTCTTATTTCAAAAACTGGGTGTTACAATCCTACCCACCTTATAAAAATTTTGTTCTCGAAATTTAAGATGGTAGCAGTCCTTCTAGGTCAAACACCCCACAATCAAAGTCTCAAACATACCGTCAGATAATCATATGCATTTGTCCAAATTCATGATACTCAGAATCTTCGTCGTGCTAGTGAGCAAGGCTACGATAATCACAGAGTCCTCGACCAAGGCACATATCTCTAGAATCATGGTATTTAAAATTTTTGCGTTGCCGCATGCTTGGCAGCGAAAACCTTAAATTCCTACACCCAAGAAATACGTCCTAAATCTGACTATATGTCCTCACTATGCCAGCTAAACACGACTATCGAAGATTCCAGATTCCATAACTGGGTGACCTAGCCCATATGATTATCTTAGAAGAAATCAAACATAACACAAGAACAACAGGACAAAATCGATAATTCAACAAGGAACAGAAGGAATCGAAATTTCAAGGCAGTTATAAGAGGCAATTGCAAAATTTGATTCAAAAGAATGGAACCTGTAACTAAATCTCCAACGGCCTGAGCATCCTCGGACTGTCCTGGCGAAAGCTCGCCCTTGCTGGCCTCTCCTGGCCTGCTGCTGATGCTGCATGTACCTCTGCTGCTGAGTCGGTAAGGGTAATCCCCTCTGCTGGCCTACCGGAGCCCTAGCTCCTGCTCCCTGAACTGCCTGTCCTGATGACTCGGGACACTCTCTCAGACGATGATCGGATCCCCCGTAAAGCAAACATCTGCCCAACCTCTTCTGGCACTCGCCCCAACTATGCCCTAGTCTCTTACAGAAGGGGCAAATAATAACTAGCTGCTGTTCCGGGGCCTGCTGCTGCCTCTGTGGCTGCTGCGTCTGCTGAAAGGGTACACAGTCCTGAAACTGACGCTGCTGAAGGTAGACCTTCGGCTGCTGGTACTGCTGCTGAAACTGTAGAAGTAACATCTGCTGCTAGAACTGTAGAGGTAGCATCTGCTACGGATACTGCTGCTGAAATAGTAGGGGTAGCATATGCTGCGGATACTGCTGTAGAATCTGCAAGCGGGGCATCTGATGTGGATACTGCTGCTGAGTCTGTAGGTGGGGCCACTTGGCCGGGCCTGCACTGCCACTAGCTTCCTGAGTGTCTCGCGTCCTCTTCTCCTTCAGCCCAAGATCGTCCTCCGCTGTCATGGCTCCTACCAGAATCTGCTCGAAAGTGGCGTCGCGGCTGCTCTTGGTATATGACTTGATCTCCTTGATCAAACCCCTGCGGAACCTCCTCGCCTTCTCGACCTCGGTAAGGTCCTCAATGAATCTGCTCAACGGCTGAACTCTCCAGCGTACTCCTCAACGGTCTGGTTCCCCTGAACCAAACTCTCGAACTGCGCCTCCAAGCACAGAGTGCGGTATCGGAAAAGAATTTCTCCTTGAACAGTTTCTTGAACGCTGCCCAAGTCTGACCGGCTGTACAACCCTTGGGTCCGTCTGGTACCAGGTACGGGCCAAGTCCTGCATCTGACTGGCGGCTGCCTCGATCTGTAATCCTGCTGGTATCTGTGCCAATCGGAATATCTCCTCAATGTGCTCTATCCAATCGTCAGCGTATATGATGCCCTCTGTACCTTGAAGTCTCGGGGTCCCATCTTCTTGAAGGAATGGATGCCTGGGGTCCTCGGCTGATACGGCTGCATCTGGCCTCCCTGTGGCTGAGCAGCCACTAGCTCCACTGTCGTCCTAACCAACTGGTGAGTATCTTGTATGCTGTGTCGGATATCAGCAGACTGGCTCTGCTGTATCTGTTGCTGAAACTCCATGAATCGCTGAAAAGGGGCAAACATCTGAGCCGCATCTACCGTCCCTGAAGGTAATTGCTGCTGGTACATATCTGGGATGACGGGAGAAGACCTCCGGACAGGTGGAGGTGCACTTCCAAAAGCTGCAGAAGCTCCTATATGAGAAGAAATAGGGGGTGCTGTGGTCCCAGCATCCACAATCGGGTGAGGGGTGGTAGGCCTCTCACCAGCGTCTGCTGAGCCAGAGCGATGCGATCGTGTCTCAATCACCATCCTGGAGACAGATCAAACAAGGAATCAATACTGAGATAGAAACGATAATTCAAGGGAGGACAGTTATTCAAGGAAGTATCAGGAATTTAGGTAGTAGGAATCCAGTTAGAGTTTTTTTCCTAATGTGATTGAGTACCTCAAAATAACTCCTAATCCTACTGCAGGCTGCAGTGGTACTCTAGTTCGAATACCACTACACAATCTCGACCTGCATGGGCCACCACTAAAAACGTGTCACGACCCGCACCCACTGTGAGGGTACGAGAGCGTAACAACGCCAGCCTACGCCGCAGTGTCGGCAGTAGAACGCTGTTCTAGGTCATGAACTCTAACTAACATATGATGAATACTCTCCATAAGGAGGCCAACACAGAGGTACAACTCAATCACAATCTAGAGATAGAATATGGCACGATAAAATAGATAAGAGAATCTCAACTGAGGTACAACAGAAAAGAAATACAAGTCTAATCATCTCTAAAAATATACAACTCTGAAACAAGAACAACAACTAAACATAAAATAGAAAACAGTCTAAGCTATCTATACTAAGCAAGGGTGCCATCCTCAGCAGCTGTCTGAACCTCCCCAGGGGTTCAGGTCGCGAGTGTCATCTAGGCAAGCTCCAAGTAAGGGGTGCAGGGTTCCTCATCATCCTCTGTAAAATTTTCAACAGGTCCAGTCAGGACGGGAGCGAGCACAGTACATCTCAACAGTTCATAGCAGGTTAGAAAATATAATCATGCAGTAAAGTAAGATATAGATACTGAAGGAAATGCAGTAAGTAACAGAGAGAGAACTGTAATAGAAATATCTACTATAAGTAGAGAGCTACCAGTGACTAGTGATTCAAAGTACAAAGTCGACATGTGAACGGCTTGATTTGTACATGGCTATACTAAAGAGGCGTACATGGCTATTCTACTTTGGAAATTGTTCACATGTCTATTTATACTCCCCCGTACCCCCAACTAATACACAAGGATCCAAACAGGTTATGTTATGATTCTATGTAACAGCCCCCGAAGGGTAGTAGACCCCGAAGGTAGTAGACCCCGAAGGTGATACATTGTAGTCCCAAATGGGGATTCTGATAGACCCAATAAATGGGATAAGGATTCAAAGAAGACTCTGTGATCATATGAGTATATGTCACAAGTGATCAAAGAACCAAAGAAGCATATGATACGCCATGTAAGTGAAACGCACAGTACATAGAGTACCCGATGCTCCCTGAAGGGATAACATCTCAAGAAGGGATCCATATAGTACTAATCCGTGTGACCAACGTGACAGTATCAAGTAAAGTAATTTAATGCAGGAAATAATTCTAAGCAAGATATGAAATGATCAGAGAATGTACTCGCCTGGTATCTGAATAGCTGTGAAAATGTACTGTCCGAGATGAGGCACCTGACTCCTAGTTAGAGCAACACAAGTCACAACAAGTCCAGAATGGTAATAAGATGTACTACTATGAGTTCTACATGAATCTAGGTCGATCTAGACCAAAGTCAACTCTTGGTCAACTTCAGTCAACTATACCAGTCAACTAGGTCAACTATGGTCAAGATAGTCTAGACTCAACTATCTAGGTCTAACAAGTCTAATCAGCCTATCCTAGCAGCACATATCACATCACAAGCTTTACAAGTCTATGACACACAAATCACATGTGTATAAATATCATATATACATAGGCTATAATATAGGAATCTACATAAGCCAATACAACCTATATTGGTAAATATATTGCTCCTACACCTTATATACATATATATAGAAAAGGACACATTCACAATATAAACTTTTAATATTACAAGGTTATAGTTATACACATTAGGAAACATCACACTACATTTATATAGACTTAACATATATATACAAGTTGATTTATTATTCACATATATATATAGATGTAGAGAGGGGAGGGAAGAGTGTGGGTGTGCAAACATGTGAGGGTGTCAAAGCATATGTGTGTGTGTACTGGATTAGATGGTGTGTGACAAGAAACATTGGTGTGTGTAGAGTGTAAAACAGGAAACTTGTTTGACAGGGAACTAAGGGGGTGTCCTATGATGTCATGTGTATGTGTGTGAGTGTGAAGTGAGGCTTGCACATGTGTGACAGGTGGTGGGGTGATAAGGACTAGTTAGGATAGCCATGAGTTGGTTAAGGGCCTGTTTGGACAGTCATGTAGGGGGTTTTTGGGACAGGTATTAAGACAGCAATGTAGGTAGGTGAGTGAACAAATGTGTCACTGTGTGTGTGTGAGATTTTTGAGTGAAACAGTGTGTTAAGGAGGATGTGAGGAAAACCTGGAATCAGTCCCAGGTTTTCAGAGTGTTGTGTGTATGTGGTATCCTAAAGAGGAAGACAATGAAAGGGACTAGGTGTAATATGATAGTGAGTGAGTGTATGAAGTTAGACATATGTGGAGAGAACTAGTGTGTGTAGGGAAACTGTAAAAGTGTGAAAACACTGTGTGTGCCAAGGCATGTAGGGTATGTGTGTGTACAGAATCTAAAGGAAATCGAAATCTGGAAACACCATAACAGTCAACACATGAAGCACCAACACTCCATGAATTCTCAGATTTCAGGACATAAAAGTAAGAGAAAACAGCTCCCAGGTTTTCAGAAATCAACAATACCATCATCATATATGTAGCCAAGTTATCAAACTGGAAACACAACCAACTTAAGTTAATGTTGAACCTCAACACAAAGTCAAGGAATAAAAGGAATCAGTTCAGTCAATACATTTTAAATCCCAGGTTCTTATTGAACCTCAACCCAGTTTAGGAAAGAAGAAATCAGTTGCAAGTACAATATGGGTTAAAAACCATTCTCAGTTTACACTAAATATGAAACCAGTTGCAGTCAATGAAAAGAAGAAAGGAAATCAATTAACAAATGACAAAATGGTTCAGAATTTGTCTCAGGTTTTTGAATACTCTTGTGACAGTGCAAGAAGGAGTAGAACCCAATTCAGTTTTTAAGGAAAAAGGAAATCAAATCATATAAAGGAAGGGAAATCAATTAGTATTCTCAGGTTTTATAAGAACTCAGTTCTTGAGTTCATCATCAAGATGCAAAACTCAGATATTGATACGTACATTGAATCACTAATCAGTTCAAGTTAAGAAAACTATAAAACAGTGCAGTGTATGGCATTTGCCAAGTGGGGGAAGCTGGAAAACAGTTAAAATGAACATAGGAGTTTGGCATCCAATTTTGAAAACAATTCAACTATTCCTCCATGCATCCTAAACCAACATTCAAGTAATGTACATGAAACTGAATCTAACATGTCAACTTTAAATGCCAGAATTTGGCTTAAACAGAGAACGAAAAGTTCAGGATCTCAAGTCCTATACATGTATCAGTTACTTAACAATTAGCCTAACTAAATGCCAATTTCGAAAACAAGGAAATCCATGTTAATCATAACCCAACATTAGCTAATAGATAACTGAATCAACAATTTAAAATAGCTTAATAGGATTTTAAAGTTCAGAATTGAATAACCCATGTATCAGAACATTGTATCAGTTAATCATGCCATAATCGAATCCAATTCCACATTAAAAACCTATTCTAATATATGAAATCGATTAACAGAGGTTATTAATATATATTAGGATCTTAATTAGCAATTAAACCATAATTTAAACAATTAAACTAGAAATAAACACAAGAAAATAGAAACTGGACAGTGCACAGGAAAACTGTGTCGTATCCGTACACGATTTTTCGCACGGCCAGACAGTAGTATAAACCCAGTACGGCCTCATTTTCGTGTCCGACACAAAACGAGGTGTCGTGAAACCTTGGGGGAGTGTGCGCAGACACTGTCCCAGTGTCTATGCCAAATTTGGCGTGTCTTTGTGTCGTGTACAAGGTGCACGAGACACGTGGTAGCAGGGGAGCTACAGTGCTCGTGCACGCACGCGGGCACAGCGTGTTCGTGTCCTAATTACGACACGACACCACACGAAAACGTGTTGAGAACACAAGATTCACACAAGCAAGACCAAAACCTAATTTCCTATTCAAACACTATTTAAAAACAGTGAAGAAAATCCTATTGAGGTATTAGGTCGAACACTTGCGACCATGGTCTGATATGTGTCCGATATGGACACGTATTGGACACGAACCCTAGCAATGCCTATACCAACAGAGAGAGGGCACCTAGGGCTTCCTAACCATGCAAGGAAATCGAGATTTGGTGGAGGGAATGGAAAGTTACCTAGGTGTGTTCCTTCACAAGGAAAAGCCCAAAAAATGAGATCTCCTCAAGCTAGCCAATGGCTCCAAATTGGTCCAAACCTAAGATTATCCTCCATGAACAGTAGGGGATTGAAATTTAGACTATGGAAGAAGTTTCAATGAAAATGGATCATTAATGAATAAACTATGAAGAAATTTCAAAGGAACAAACCTTGTCTTAGAATGGTGGAAAGAGTGGAAAGAGGCACAAGTTTCAAGAGAGATTTTATAGGGATAGCTGTCCTATGTGGCTGGTCATCAATGCTAGGTTTAGGGTTTTGGAGAATCAATCTAAGGGCTCTCATCCCATCTAGTTTATTCAAGGGTCAAAATCAAGGTCCCCCTTAATCAAGTTGCAACCTAGTCATTTTAACTAGTCATGACTAACCATGACCAAATCAAATTCTAACTTAGTCTAACCATGACTAAATAGGACTAACCTAGGTTAGGTCAATTCTAGGTTGGGGCTACTAACAATCACATGGTAATCAATTTAATATTAAACACACCATTTAATATAGTATATATTAATTTCCAAATAATTATAATAAATTCAAATAAATTCAAGATAACCAAATATCCTCAAGCTAAAAGTACTAAACAAATCTCTACCCACATGGTTAGGCTCTAGGGCAGACAGTCACTACGGCTCACTAGCAAAACACCTAAAATCACAAGTCATGACTCAAGCAGTTTTTTAAATTGTTTAAAAATTATTAAAATCACCAAAAATCATATTATTAAACTAATTACCATAATTAAATAATTTAAATACAAAATTCCAAAATTACCCTCATTTCAAAAACTGGGTGTTACATCTATGAGGGAGTCCAATCATGGTGGCAACGTTGCAATCAAGCTTGACATGCAGAAAGCTTATGACAGAGTTAATTGGCATTTCCTCCTGCGTGTTCTTCGGAGATTTGGCTTCAATGAAGTCTTCTGTGGTCTTATTTATCGTCTCCTGGCGGACACCGGTAAGCGGTTCTTCTCAATGGCGCTCCTACTGACT
>JANAVB010015054.1:0-42282 GCA_029216955.1 Iris pallida | reverse complement strand
CATAATCCATACAAAGATCTCTCAACCTTGATGCTGGATTAAAGTTTTACAAAGTGTCCTCGTCTTCTTCTGATTCTACTATGGAATGTCTTTTCTAATGAACAAAGCCATAACTAAAGACTGGAGACGCCCATTTTTAGACTTTGTATTATATGACATACTTCCTGATAATCCGAGTGAAGCACGTCTATTCGACGTTGATCTCTCATTCTATTATAATCATACAACGAAAACACTATATCGTCGTCTTACGTCTTCTCCTCCGATGCATCGCTGGTGAAGACACAACAGATTATCCGTGAAGCACATGATGGTGTTTGTGGAGCTCATCAGCCAGGTCCTAACTTTCAAGATCGTATCCGCTATGGGTTATTAGTGGCCCACGATGGTGCTGCTGCCATTCAATATGCTCGAAATATAAAGCCTGTCAAATTCATGCAGACTTTATCCATCAACCGTCAGAATTCTTACACCCAACAGCGGCATCATGGCCCTTTGAAGCTTGGGGCATGGATGTCATTGGTCCTATTAACCCACCATCATCAGAGGACATCGGTTTATTCTAGCAATAACCGATTACTTTTCCAAATGGGCTGAAGCAATCCCGTTATCTGAAGTCAAAACTTCTAATGTTATCAATTTCGTCAAATCATGTCATCTATCGATTTGGTGTTCCTCATGTATTATCCATGATAACGACCATAGTTCGTCAGTCAGAATTTACTCGATTTCGCGACGATCATCGGATCAATAATTTAGCTTCTACAGCATATAATCCACAGCTAATGGATTGGCAGAAGCTTTCAATAAAACGATCATCAAACTCTTGAAAAAGTTTGTTTCTTCCAACAACGCAACTGGAGCGAGAAGCTTGGTGATTGTTTATGGCTAAACCGCACCACAGTTCGTAATGCGACCGGATGTACGCCTTTCTCTTTATATATGGGTGTAAGCTGTTCTTCCCCTTTGAGATCTAGATTCCTTCTCTGAGAATTGCAATCTCTAATGAACTTACCAGAAAACATGATCGTCTTCGACTTCAAGAATTGGAAGCTCTAGATGAAAACGTTTGCATGCTCACAAAATATCGAGCTATATCAGGCCCGAATCTCCAAAGCTTTTAATCGGAAAGTCAAAGTCAAGCATATCAGAAGGAGAACTGGTCCTTACTGTCAGACGTCCTATGACCATGACACATATGAGCAAAGGCAAATTTGATGCGAAATAGGAAGGCCCATTCGTAGTAAACAAAGTCTTCTCTAACGGAGCATACCAGCTTGTTCTATGGATGGAAAAGTCATGATGATGCCTATCATGGCAAATTCTTAAAGAAATATTATATAATATTTTCATCATTCTCCAGCAATATAAAATTCTTCTCTACAAAGTTATCTCGATATCGTATCCCCAGAGAACCGATATTCTACTACATGTATCATTTTCCCAGAGAATTTGATATTTTGTCTTATAGATCCCCAGTGGATTTAATAAGATCTTGTATAGAAATCATTCCATATTACCTCTGAATTTTCTATCTCAGTAGTATCATATTTTCTTTCTCTGAAAATGATATCTCGTCTTTTGATTTCCGAGTCCAAGATATGGAAAATGAATCCAAAGATATCTTATATCTGAATTCTGTTTTCTCTAATCAGTATTAAACTAAAATTATCTATGGTTTAATATCATGATAGAGTTACAAAGTTTATTTGTATATTCTATTTTATTGAAATATTTCATGTATTATTTACCTCTGAACATGTTTTCTACAAAAATATCATCCACAGAATTGAAATCAAGCCAAGATATTCATTTCAATCAAATTGACATTGATTACATGGGTATCAAAACTTCAATACATGATAAATGTAAAGATCTATTAGGAGGAGTAATTACTCCTGAATACGAACGATTACATTATTTATCTTTTCTTCATGAGCTTTCTTGATTCGCTCTGCTGTTTCAGCTCCAATCATCCGTTGGTCATATTCCACAATAATAGAGCTACGACGATTGGTCTCTTCAATCTGATTAGTTTTTGCATCAATTCTCGCTCTTGCTGTAAAACTTGACATGCTCAGCTGCAGATTTACGATCAGTAACAATCTCTGATTGTTCTGTTTCCACGGAGGCAATTTGCTCCTGAAGACGACTAAGCTCTTCCCTAACTTCCTAAGCTCTTCAGCTTTTGACGCTTCATCTTTCTCAGCGCTCCATATTCTGACGAGTACTTATTATTTCTTCGTCTTTCGCCATTAGCTCTTTTAGAAGACTGAGCGAGGAATTCTGTCAGAGCAATGTGCTGAGCTTGAGCTTCATTCTCCAATTGAGCAATCTCAGCTGCAGTCAGAGACTTAATGTCCTCCTTTTTAATCTTCCCAGTATTTGGATTTTGCTTCTAAATCATTCAGGATGTGTCAAAGAAGACACATTGGGTCCCATAACCAGCCTGTCTCAAAGCTGAAAGTGGAAAACTAGTCGCCTCTCGAAGACTCGAAAAGGGCATAGTCTCATCCTTCATAAGTCGTCTTGAGAATGTATCCAGATACGAATAATAATATCTGAATACATCCCCATGATCTTTGCTATCCCTGTATCAAACCGGGAGTCGCTGCAATAATAGGGAAGGGCAGAGGAGCCCTCTATTCTTGGGCTGAAGTTAGTGCTTTTGGAGAACTCGGCAAATGTGAACCCCCTCACCCACATCAGTTTGAACAAGTGGGGCTTGAGTAGAACTCATAGCCGGTGCAGTTCCTACAGCTGTTGGAATCAAAGAAGCATGATCAAAACCAAAAGACAATAAAGCAGAGACAAGACAAAACTTTGATGAATAAAATATTACCTGAGCTGGTTCTATTCAGTTTCCTTCGATCATTCAGCCCGCTCTAGTCTGTTCAGAGTACTTTCTGACACGGGATTTATTTTACTGCTTCCCGCCCCAGAAGTACTCGAAACTTGAACTTCTATATGCCTCTCCGCTCTGGTGTTAACCCTGAGTGTTGACCATGGTCTTCAGTACATCAATTGGAGTTTTAGACGGTGATTCATCGTCTATCTCCATGTCTTCTTCTCCAAGAATGAGACCGGTTCTAGTCAACTTGTTCGCTCTTTGAAGCTTCAGCAATTGGTTTGAGAGAAGTGGCTTCCTTCACTGATTCTCCTAAATCAGTAAGTCATTAGCTGTTTCAGTCTGATGCTCGGCCTCTACCGCAGGTTGACTAATCTCCCGCGTATCATCGGCCATTGGCGGAATCGATCCTATATCAGAAGGCATGGATGACCCCAGCAGGTTCAGGAATATCTTCTTCAACAGGTTCTGCCTTTACAGAAAAATCAAAAGCAGCTTGTTTTCTGAACCAATCGCACAGCACGATCGGTGGGACTCTCTGCATCGAGACAAATTACGGATTTAGTTTTTGAAACTATCACTTTCCTTTCTATTCTTTGTGAATGGAACAGTAGGATAATTGTCTTTTGGATCACTGCCTGCTTCATCAGCATCTCTGACTCGATTGGAAATAGGAGAAGTCCCTGGAATGGTAGTTCCTCCACGATTTCGAGTCTCTGCTCGAGTGACTCTTTTTGGGGCAGGTCCAGCACCTTGCCCCGCTTCCTCTTCGGGGTATTATCAGCAGATATACTTCTTCAGCACACTCCGATGGGTACATGTAATGGTTGATGAAGGTCATCAGAGAAAAAATTTCTAGAACTTCATCATCAACTTCATCAGTAGCCAAAGGATCTTCTTGATCATGGCAATCTCTAGGCAGGGCTGATTTAGTTGATTTCTTTCAATATGAATAAAGCTTCTACCTAAGATGCTGAATTTTTCATCAAAGGTATTAGCTGATACATAGAATTTGGCATAAACGCCAATATTCTAGCTCCTCTCTGATAGGTGACCGATCTGGCATAGAAAAGATAGCCCCTGTACCTTTAGCATTAATATATCCATGCTCTGGCACCATCAATCAACTCTTGATAACCAAACACGTCGTTGCATTGCCTACATGCAACTGATCGTAACCAAATTGCCGAGCAAACCTGCTCGAAGATATGGTTCTAGATAAGTGATGTTGTCACGGCGGCAGATTAAATGAGATGGCCTCCTCTTCAGCCATTCATGTTGACATCATCCAACTCATTGCCACCAATGCCATCAACCAACCTCCCAGGCATGGTTTCATAACTAACAGGTGGAGGAACACAAGTGAAGCTCATAGTTTCTCCCCTGTTTAATATAGTTCTGCAATCTTCAAAGTTGTCATATTTCCACTTTGGTGTGTGACTGTATCTTTCCAGAAAGGTGTCATCTGGTCTAGCCATCCCAGCATTCATAAGAATTCGAAGTGCAGAAGCAGCCATCCAAATAATATGTAAGGGCATTTCTACCCGAAAAGGATGTAAGGCTCTTCCTTGCCAATTCGAACATTCTGTCTGTGTATGCCCTTAATCCAGCATTCAGACGACATGTCATTGCTGTCAGTAAATCCATCTTATACCCAAAAACTAGACGGACTGCTGCAAAAACAACTCCTCTGTGTATCCTGTCTGCTGAACAGGTGCCAGGAACTACAATTTTCTCAGCCAGAGAGATAAATTCGGCCAGATGACCTTCAGCATATTCTGCCTCTCTCCCTCCTCTTCTCTCGCTACTGGCTGCCCTGCTTAATATAGGTCTCAAACCTATCACCGCACCGGCTTTATAAGTGCCTTCGTCTTCCTCAATGACAATGTCGTCATGAGTAGTATCCCGGATGAGCCTGTCAATCTCAGCTTGATTCAGAGGTTTAAATTCATCGACATACTGCTCAGACTTCTTCTTCTTCTGAACTTCATCAGTACGGCCTTGAAATAAATAGGCCATCCATTTGGAAGAATAACAGTTGGAATCTCCTTCTCCCCTTGTCCTTTATAAAAAGCCTTACAAATACTGTAATGGCACATCAATTCTTCAAAGACATGAAGAACCAGTGGGTTGGCTTCGGAGATCTTATTCATTTCATCAACGAAAGGGATATACTCTTCATATGGCAGATCTGTTGTTGGCAGTTGAGAAATATATGCCATTTCATGAAGGGCGAATCCCATCTCGCCTCTTGGGGTCATGAAGGTGCCAGTACGGTAGTTATACCTCTCCGCTAACGCCAAGAACAAATCCGGGTTTGGCCTAAGACCATAGGCAGTGCACTTAATAGCATCATATAGGCCTATCACCTGTAACTGTTCACCAAAATTCTTCAGGATCCATTTCACAAGAGCAGTCCATCTGGTATTCTCTGGATTACCAGACCAGTCAGCCTCATAAACTGTTTTGGATAGATGGCATTTTCCAGTTGAGGAAATTCGTTTGCAAAAATTGGGACTCTGACTGGCTTCAGCAGTGCCGAGTCCTCAGGAGGGATGGTGGCAGGTAGCAGTCCTTGCAGAGATGTGACATGTGGTTCAGTACCACTGCGGAATCTTCCTTGACGATATCCTATCCATCCAGCCTTTGCTTGTCGGGATGGAGTGATATCCCACTTCATCTGTCTTTGACAACTCGCATGAAATAAACGAGCTATGTTGATGCTTTTTGATAAACCAGTCAAATACATTGGCTGATTTACATCACCATCCCTATAGTAACAGTATGATACTTTGTCCAGAGGGCTGAGAATTCATGTCAATAGCATCTCCGAAAAGAAATGCTGGCTTCGAATGGGTAACACCATCCACACTTTGTAAAGGCAGTCCACTCATCAGGTTCAGCAAAGTGTCATTTTCTTGATTGGTCAAAAGAGCTATTCTTGTAGAAGGTCCATCGAATTGGGGAAAACGAACATGTGATAGGTCACTTCTATAGTTATTTCCTACACATCCTTCAAATTCTGCCTCCTGAGCCAGAATATCTGCAAAAGAAGAATAAAACCTTAGAAATCTTCAACATCAAGAAACTCAAAGTTCAACATACCCTCAGTTTTTACTAAGCGTATGGCAGACTCAAAGTTCAGCATACGCTCGGTTTTCCTTAAGCGTATAACAGACTCGAAGATCCATATATGCTCACTTTATCCTAAGTGTATGACAGATTCAGAGATCACTTTTTACGCTCAGTTTATCTTAAGTGAATGATTTTAAAAGTTCAGTTTATGTTCAGTTTGAGCGTA
The DNA here is from genome assembly GCA_029216955.1 of Iris pallida. NCBI lineage: Eukaryota > Viridiplantae > Streptophyta > Magnoliopsida > Asparagales > Iridaceae > Iris > Iris pallida. The sequence goes on along the minus strand of JANAVB010015054.1, from coordinate 36,133 downwards.
TCAGTGTATGGTTGACAAGATGATCATCAAAAACATACGCTAACACAGGAGTTAGCGTATCTCAGTGAGACAACTCGCCATAGCATATTCTTTCAAGACAGCGTATTTTGACATTTATATCGAAAATACGCGTATCATACAGAATACGCTCCAAACATATTTTTCGTATAAACAAAAAATGGGATACGGCTAAACCCTAAAGAGGGAAGCGTATTTTTTGACGTATTTGACCCTAAAAAGGGGATACGTTTTATGATTTGGTTCTAACCAGAGCCCTAAATAGGGGATAGTTACAGTTCATCATCATCATCCTCACCATAGAGAGGCTTCAATGGGCGTTCACTTCGTCGAACGCGCTCATTGGTAGTCTTCTTAGCAGCGGCGGCGGCGGGCTGAGATGACTCCGCCGCCGAGCCTTCCCCTTTCCCTTCGCAGCAGCATCAATCTTGGGCGCCATTGATAAAGCTTGAGTTGAAAAAGAAGAAGAAGTTGAGTCTTGAGTTTCTTTTTCTCTCTCGAAGATGGATGCAAAAGTAAAGAAATAAATCAGGTCTTGGAAGACCTATTTATAGAAGAAAGAAGAATTCAAACGGCAGATATTCTTTAAACAGAATCCCTAAAGATTTGCACTGATATTGAGGAAGATAACAAGCTCATGCCAGCGTGTCAGGACTTATTCCCACTTTAAGTTCAAAGTAATTTTGAACTTTGAAATTCATAAAGTTCGAAAACTTTGAAGGGGGTCTTGTAGGGTGTGAAAATTATGATACGCTGACATAAGACTCAGCCCAAGTCATACGCTCAGTAAAAGCCATACGCTAAAGGCCATACGCTCAGTCAAAGCCATACGCTCAAGGACATACGCTCAGCCAAGGCCATACGCTCATCTAAAGGTCGTACGCTCAGTGAATATTTTAATATTTCTTGAGATTACAGCACAGCATGTATTTAATGATGAATCTGACACTTTGTCTTTCGTGCAAAGACAGCTGCCCCATGAAGATTAGCCGTCGTATAGGTTTTCGAGAAAAGATTTTGTCTCTTACGAGGACAGCTCAGCAGCCATCATAAATAAAGAGCCATTATTACTGTCATTTCTGACAGTCTGTCAGCCATCATATCTGCAGCACGACGCTCAAGAAATATTTGTCAATATTTGAAGATATGGCGTGTTTGAGAAGATTGAGAACAGCCACGTGTCTACTCCCTCAATCCATACGGCTTCTTCCCATCCAAATGAGCGTATGGACCTCATACGACTCCTTGCCATCTAAGTGAGCGTATGGACCCCATACGACTCCTTGCTTAGTGAGCGTATGGACCCCATACGACTCCTTGCTTAGTGAGCGTATGGACCCTATACGACTCCTTGCCATCTAAGTGAGCGTATGGACCCCATACGACTCCTTGCTTAGTGAGCGTATGGACCCTATACGACTCCTTGCCATCCAAGTGAGCGTATGGACTCCATACGACTCCTTCCCAGCCAAGTGAGCGTATGGACCCCATACGACTCCTTCCCAATCAAGTAAGCGCATCAGCTTTATTTATATGATCCAAGTTAGCGTATGCAAGACATGTGCCTTCAAAAGCTAGCGTATGACTCTTCTTCAAAGACAGCGTATCACAGCAAAGGCATCCAGGACGACTTTCAATGTACAGTCAACACACGTTCTCACGTGTCCTGTATTCAGTTACTCAGTTATTCAGAAGTTATGCAACGTAGCATCCATGCCACCAATCTCTCCTAGATATATTCCACTACTCTCAACCGCACTCCAATGTGTCTTCACCAGAATTCGCCACGCGTCCCTGCAGTTATGCACACGTCAAGTAACTGACTGAGCGTATGCTTCAGAACAGTTATCCAGAACTCTATAAAAGAGAGTTTCTTCATCTTCATCAAGACTACAGTCAATTACAGAGAGAACAGAGAGATTGCCCAGTTGCTGTCCAAGTTCTTCGAAGTTCGAGTTTTTCTCATCGCATCGTCCAAGGGATAAAGTAATCGTCTTCTAGATTAGATTCCTACAGTTATAATTTTTTCAGATACAAAATAAATAAAGTAAATTTATTTATGGAAAACACTCTCTCGGGCCAGGAGGATGCCCAGGTGGATGGCAATGATCTTTGCCTTTAGTGGGTTGATGCTGTCATGAGAAGACGGGAGTACATTGTCACGTCCCAGAACCAGAATACTGGCAAGTGGGGACGGACAAGGCCAGCTACGTAATGCCAAAGTACACCAGTACTCTGAAATCACGTATAAGCTGTCAAGACATGGGGGTTACTTCTACAAGCCAACAGTCAATCCTAGGTCAAGCAATCCTAGGTATCTCAATCACATGCAATTATACAAAGAACAAGTATGATCATCAGACATACAATAGTAAAGCGTCCCAAACCATATATGCATGGATGATCATGAAGCTAGTAATACAAAATAGAGAACTAGCAAGAGCAATAGTCATACATGATAAGCTCTAGCTATAGTCTAGAATACGCACATCATGTTTAGGTCCGTAGACTAAATATCAAGAACCAAAAACGAGCTAAACACGTGCTCGGAGGCTAAACGCCATAAAAAATAACGTGAAACCCATAATTTTAATTAATTAATTCAGTATTATTTTTATAATTAATATTTCTGAAAATTTTAGTGTTTAGTCAAACCTGTAATTTTAGTAGCTAATTATTATTATAATCATTATTAAATGTTAATTTAGGAAAATTGTATTTTTAGAAAAGATTAATATTCCTGGATTTTAATGTTGGACCTGACCCTTCCTAAACCCATCTTGAATCCATTTCGGAAAACTCAAATTTAGGTTTTTTCGAAACAAATCTTTTAGTATTTATATCATTTTCTTTTTAAAAAATTACTTTTATTTTCCTTTAAAACAAAACTTTTATTTAATACTTTCATTTAAAACTTTACTCTCATTCTCTATCACTTTCCTTTACACCAGCCGAGGAAAACCTTTTCTTTCCCAAACGCATACTCGACCGACCCCTCGGCACCCAGGCTGCCGCCACCTCCCGACTCCTCCTTTCATCTTCCCGAAACCCCCGTATCACCCCTATATAAACCCCCTTCTCTTCATTCTCCTAATCTACTTCCAAACTCCCGTGCCCTAGTTCCGAGCCGAGCCGAACGCCTCCCCCTGAGCCGCGCCCCAGCTGTTCTCCCGCCCCGGCGACCTTCCGTGCGGCGCCTCCCGCCGTCGGACCCCCTGCGCGGCCCCCTCTCGGCCGACCGAGCGGCCCTCGCCACCGTGCTACCCCGAGCCACCCGCGGCCGCCCCGAGCCTCGCCCCGCCCCCTGTGCGAGCCCATGCGCCGCTTGCCTCCCCGAACGACCCCAATCTGCTGTCCAGCATCTCTGTGCGAGACTCCAGCGCTGTTCGGACTCGATCCGCTGCTATCCGCATTCCGTTCCCACTGTCCGTGGATATTTCTTTCTATATTTCATCTGAGAGCTCTAGTCGAGCACCCCAGGTATCTTCCGTGTCCCCGTGTCCCTCATATTGTGTCTATGATGACATGGTCCCCGATCCCGCTATGGGAATCGGATCGATTCGCGGATTCGAATTTTTCCGAACTCCCTTTCGGAATGATTCTGTAGATTTGTTGTGATTCTGTGAGTTCTCGGAAATTTCCGAGTTAATTTTGGATTTTTCCGTATATGGTTCTGTAGTTTTCGGTTTTCGAATTTCATTTCGGATTCTTCGGATTTTTGGAATTCATGCTGTGATGTTGAGTTTAGTATTCTGGTTTCTTTCCGGATGTGGTTCTGATTATTCCAACTTCGATGTGGAATAGTCGGGCTTGTTTCCGATTTCGAGTTCAATAGATATGGAGTTTGGATTCTCGGATTTAGGATTTAAGCTCTGTTAATTCATTATATATATATAAATGGCTTTTGGTTATGTATTAGCGTTATTCCTAAGTTTAGAATATTTTGGTTGTATCTTCCCATTATTGGGTTATCCCGATTACAAAGGAGGTGCTGCTCAAATTTTTGGGAATATATTTTAAAGTTTGGAATAAAAATTATTTTCAAATCCCGGCCTTTGCAAAACAAATTACATCTTGGAGTGTTGGTTTTTAAAATGGATTTTTTTTCTTTCGGGCGACGACCATATTGGTCCATGGACCCTAACTAAATATAAACGAAACCGGCCAACCCGGACGTTGAGGCATTAGTTAAAACATGAGTTTTGAATGACCAAGTCTGAGACGCATTTTATAATTATCTTTAATTTAATATTATTTTTAGAATGGATTACTGCTGTTAGTAATTTTGGTGCAGGGCTTCGGCCTACTGTTGGACCGTTCGCGGTATTCAGAGCTCGCCTTTAAATTAAATTAATTTATGTAAAAATAAATTTGTAAGAACATAAGTCCAAGTTTTCTTTTCTATTTCTGTGGACCTGTAATAAGTAGGTAGTTTTTTCTTTTATTTTTCTGGATTTTTGTAGGTAACGCGTAAATGGTAAACTGAATATTTATTTTTATAGAAAAAATTAATAAGAGTTTTCTCACATTAATAATAATAAGATTTCAAGTTTGTAACTTAGACAATTTCATATTTTCTCATTAAAAGAAAAATAACTAATATATATATATATATATATTTATATTTATATATATATATATAATATATATATAATATAATTATATATATATATATATATATATATATATATATATATATATTACAAAATACAAAGTTTTGCCAAATAATTGAAAAATGCGAAGTTTTCAATAAAAATGTTAACTTGATTTTTTCGTTAAATTAATAACTTTGAATCGCATCGATAAACGTGTTTTGTTTATAACAACATAAAATTTGACTAGGATCAAATTTTAGAGATTGTAACTAGCACACCTAGATATGGTTTCCTCATTTATGCTAAGTCGGAATTCTCAATGTAGGATTTCGAGGACGAGTCTGATTTTCTTTCCCGAAACCGACTCTTCAAACCCAGTCATAAACAAAGGCAAGTACGGTTGTGTTTATTTTTCAATTTAGTTAATAATTGTAATATTGCAAGATTAAACCACATTGCTACACGGAACTCTCTCCTAAAGTATTGATTGTTATTGATTGTGGGATTGGAGGAGTAGTGTAGTGTATTATGACCAATACCCCTCATATTGCATATTGATTGTGCGAGCTTACCCCTCTTACACACGGGGATAAGCCGTATCGTATCACTAGGATACTATTGTACAACCTGGTCATAAGCATTACATACTCAAATCACGTTATTTTCAATTGTGGAAAATTGATGGAAAATATTGTTCAAGTATTTCAAATAGTTTAAAATTGCAAATTTCTAATTATTAGTTGAATTGTTAGATATTCATAATTGTACTTTGCTCCCTCCTGACTGGAGACCAACAATTTTAGGTGACATTGAGGATGCTGAGCTATTGTACAATAGCTACTATGATCCTGTATTGTATCATGTGGTGTTGCAGAGTCCCCCTTGGAGGACGCAGAACCTGAGGCCGATGAGCCGATCGCCTAGCTAGTTGTTTCCAGTTTTTTAGTTTTATTGTTTTGGAGTTTGTTAATTTGAATTCAGTTATTTATTTCAGTTCTTCCATTTCCAGTTGTACTTTTCAGTTGTTGAATAATTTTTTTTTAAAATTTTCGTATATTCAAGTTATGACAAATGTATAGATGTTTTGTGAATACCTGCATATAGAACAGCTTACTGCCATCGTCTCACAACGGTACTGGCTGGGCATGATCCGGTTCGACCCAATAATTTGGAATCGGGTCGTGACAAATAATATACATATCAAGTGGGAGAATGAAACAAGAAATCCACTCAGGTACTCTGGTGCTCCGGATGGTCACCGTCAAGTAGATGGTACGAAAGATCCTTCGGGCTCCTCTATCAGATCTGTCCAAACAAAACCAGTGGGGTCAGACCCCAAATAACAAGTACCACAAAGGAAGCCAAACTTATGAAATAAAACCAGCAATAACTAACATATCAACGGTTAGAGATACAAATAGTAGATATGGATCAAGACTCGTTCACTACCAATGCACTTATCCCGAGAAGAAAAGATAATAAGTAAAGCATCATGTGACGTAAAGTAATTAATATAACGTCCGTATTTCGGAATACATATTTCAATTAGGCGTATATGTATTTCAGACCTGTATTTTATTTTCTCAGATTCTGGCCTGTAATTGTGTTTTGGTTTAACTTGCGGATTTTGGTTTTCACGTAAAATGGGTTTTGGACCTGGCGTGGTTTTATTTTATGGAGAAGGAATTGGTTTGGTTTGGTTTAGTATGTATTGGACCACACTTAGCTAACCTCCACCCTCAACACAACATACCATCCCTCATTAAAATCCCACCTAACTTTCTCTCTCCTCATAACTTCCATTAATTTCTTCATCTTCTTCTTCCTTCCTCCACCCACCATAGGCAAGTGCACCTTACCACCACATAAGGACCCAATTTTATTTGTCCATTAGCAAGATTAGGCCATGGAGAACAACATTAGAACTTGGCATTTTGTGATTTATAGCTTCCATTTTTCTAGATCTAAGTTTTAACCATTTTTGGATTTTCTTGGTCTTGATCTATTAAACTTAGATTTTTTTTCTTGTTTTGAGGCTTCCATGTGGAAGAGAATTCAATTTTACACAAGTTAGAACTTTGAAAATCCAAATTTGGTTTTGTTTTGGTTAAGATATAAAGATTTGAAATTTTGTGTTCTTGGGGTTTCCTCTCGGCCTGTCACGACCCGGTCCCAATTACTTGGGTCGAATCGGATCATGCCCAGCCTGCACCGTTGTTGAGACGACGGCAGTAAGCTGTATCTTCCATATGCAGGTAATCAACAACTCAATCTAATTTGCCACAATTCTTTATTATTCGATAAATTAAAACTTGTTCAGTACAAAGTACAATCTTAAAACCACCAACTGAAATAACATTGTTTTTAGACAAAACTATCAAACTGAAAAATAGCATCTAAAGAGAAGCATCATCATCAAGTACGCCATCCTCAGGAAGCACAGCAGGGTATAGCTCAGGGTCATAGTAGCTACTAATCAGTAGCTCTGCATCCTCAATAGGACCTAAAATATAGTCTCCAGTCAGGAGGGAGCAAAGTACAAATTCATGATATTTTAACAATTGAAATTAATAATGAAATTATGCACTTTTAAATAATTTGAAGTAAATAATTTTAGCAGTTAAAACAGTGTGATATGAATAGGCAATGAATATGACCGGATTGGGTTTGTTACAGTAATATCCAAGTGATATGGTATGGCTTATCCCCGTGTGTATGAGGGGTAAGCTAATACATTTAGTTATACTATTGGATGTGGTCATATCCACTACACTACTCCCCCAGTCCCCAATAGTTACAGTAGTTACAGTCAATGCTCTCAAAGAGTTCCGTATTGTATCGTGGTTTAAACTTGCATTAAAACAATTATTAACTAATTGTAATCTACCACAAAAATGTACTTGCCTCAAATTGATTGGACTGGACGGGATACGTCGGGATGGGAAATCAGGTTCTTCCTTGAAATCCTACATTCGGAAACTTGTCTCAGAAAACCAAAGTCGCCAATGTTACTATACTAGTTGCAATCTCTAGTTGTGTCCTAGTCAATTTTAGTCTTTATTTAACTAACAAACCAAAACGCTATTATTAGTGCGTTGCAATTAAGAAACATCAATTTATATTTAATTCTGGAAAACTTGCATTTATCAGTTTATTCGAAAAACTTGGTATTTATATTTATATATAAAACATTTTTCTTATTAAATGAGAATAACGTGAATTTCTAAAATTTCTATAGTTATTTACCCTAAATTACGCGTCTGAACAATAACCAGAAAAATCTAAAACTATAATTACTAATTATTACAATTTTGCAGAAAAGTAAATGGGCTTATGCCCTTACAGGCCAATGAATTAAAATAAGAAGAAAACTTGTTAGTCCTGTAATCTTCCTACAAATTAATTATAAATAAACTAATAATTTAAATTAAAATAATTATAATAGTGAGTCTCAGATATTGGTCCAATCGTCATATAGGCTAATGTCCAACGTCCGGGCGAAGCCGGTTTCGTTTGCACTTAGCCAGGGCCCATTGACCAATACGGTCGTCGCCCAAAATCCAAAATATTAATATTTTCCGAAAATCATTTTAAAATCATTTTAAAATATAACTAAATTTTATGGAAAATCCGGCAGCATTTCCTCTATTTTTGGTCAACCCAAAAACTGGAAAAGTGCGCCATGATTTCCTGCAAATAATCCCAAACCAGGGAAATCCAAATATATATAAACACATCCATAAATCATATCCGATATTTATTCGGAGAACCCGAACCAATTCAGAACTCCCGAAAACCACTCCAAAACATTTTCGAAAATTTCAGAATAAATCCAACCGTTGGAAACTTTTCCGAAAGTTTCCCGAAAAATCCCTAAGCATCAGAATACTAAAACCGAAGAGCAACAAAGGTTCCGAAAATCTCCGGAGCCAAACACGTAATCGAAAAACCGAATTTCCGAAGAAATTCGCGGACCAAAATATCATCACAGACCATGACAGGGACGAACTACTGTGATTACCAGAGATTACCCAAGTTGACGGAATCCGAAGGGTTGCCTCGGACTCGAACACGTCTCGCCGGAGTTCGCTGCGTGTACAGCACCCAACTTGGAAAAGACAACAGCGGGGTATGCGGATCAACACCAGAGAACGGGGAAAATTCCAGAAGAGGAATCAGAAACTCGGAGAAGCGTCGAGGAGCTCGGGAAGCTCTGGCCCGAAAGGAACAGTGCTGGAAAAACCACAGAGGGTGGTCCTGGTCGAGATCGGCCTGGAGACTCGCGGGCGGAGCCGAGCAGGGGCGCGGAAGGCCGGGAAAATCTGGTCGGGGCGAGGCTGCGGGGGATCAGCCGCCAGGGACCTAGGGCATGGGGACGGCCGGCGGGAACAGCACGCGGCCTGGGCGGCGCCTGGCTCGTGGGGACTGGCGGCGAGGGGGTCGGCCTGGAGGGCCGCGCAGGGTGCCGCGCGGGTCGGCTGGGCGTGCGGCCTTGGCGGTGAGGTCGCCGGAGGGAGCTTGGCCGGAATCGACGGCTAGGGCTTGGATTTTTGGGAAATTTGTGGTGATGGAGAGGGTTAGGAATGGTGATAGAGGAAGGGGAAAGGGGATCTATTTATATAGAGGAGATTGGGGTTACGGGAAGGTGAAAGGAGGAGTCGGAGGGGCGGCGCGTGGCCGTTCGGAAATGGAGGGTCGGCCGGTCCTCTCAGAAGGAGAACGAGAGAGAGAGAGAGTTAAAGTGATTTAAATGAGTTTTAATTAATAAATGTTTTATTTATAACAATTGTTTTCTCTTTTCCTAAAAAACTTAATAAATATATCAAAAGATTTCGAAAACCAAATTTTCTTGGATTCGAACTAGGGTTCGGGAACAGGTCCGGGACTCGGGAACGGCTCAGGATAGACTAAGGATTCGGGTCAGACCAAAAGATCTATTAATTTTTTTAAAAATTTAATTTATGAGACGGGTCAGGGCCAACAGTCAAAATCCGGAAAAATAATAATTTATTTTTATTTTTTCTAAAAATATGGTTTTCATAATTAACATGTTTAACTAGAATATTAAATATTATTTAACCTAACTGGAATAAATTATAAACACAATATTTAATTAAAAAATACGGTTTTTGACAAAAAATTCAGAATTAATTAATTAACTAATTCAAATAATTAACTAAAAATTACGGGTTTCACAACCTTTCCTCCTTAAGAAATTTCGTCCTCGAAATTTAAAGGATAAGGTTAGGAATTACCTCAGGTCTCAAACAAGTACGGGTATTGCTCCCGCATCTCATCCTCTCGCTCCCAGGTAGACTCGCCTGGGGAATCGTGCCTCCACATAACTCTGACTATGGGAGTCACTGAAGTCCTGGTCCTCTTCTCGCCTCTGTCCAAAATCGCCACTGGCTTCTCTGGTACTGTAAGACTCGGTCCAATCTCCAGCTCTGAATGATCCAAGATATGACTCAGATCTGGGATGTAGCGTCTGAGCTACAAAACGTGGAAGACGTTGTGCACGCCCTCAAGATTAGCTGGTAGAGCTAACCGATACGCTACTTCACCAATTCGGCTCAAAACTTCAAATGGTCCGATATATTTGGGACTCAGCTTCCCAGCTCTGCCAAATCGGATAGTTCCTCTGGTAGGAGAAATCTTCACAAAGACACTTTCCTCTTCTTCAAATTCCAGTGGTCGACGACTGCTATCTGCCCAATGCTTCTGCCTGTCTTGGGCGATCCTGAGCTTGTCTCTAATTACCTTCACCTTCTCTGCTGCGTCAGTCACCATCTCTGGCCCCAGCAGTACTCTTTCTCCTACGTCGTCTCATACAAGTGGAGTACGGCAACGACGTCCATAAAGAGCTTCAAATGGTGCCATACCAATGCTAGCTTGGTAACTGTTGTTGTAGGAGAATTCTACCAAATGCAAGTGGTCTTCCCAAGACCCTCCAAATTCCAAGACGCAAGATTAGCATGTCCTCTAGCGTCTGGATGGTCCTCTCAGATTGTCCGTCAGTTTGGGGATGATAGGCTGTGCTGAACTTCAGTTTTGTTTCCAAGCTGTTATGCAAACTCTTCCAAAAGTGTGAGGTAAATCTAGTATCTCGGTCAGATACAATACTTACCGGTACTCCATGAATCCGGTAGATATGCCGCATGTAGAGTGCCGCCAACTTCTCGGTGGAAAACCAACCTTGAAGGGAATAAAGTGAGCCGACTTAGTCAGTCGGTCCACAATAACCCAAATAGCGTCCTTTCCTCCTTGGGATCGAGGCAATCCTGACACAAAATCTATTGTTATATGCTTCCACTTCCACTCCGGAATGTCCAGCGGCTGAAGAAGTCCTGGGTCTCTGTCTGCTAGCCTTCACTTGTTGGCAAATCAAGCATCTAGCCACAAATCTGGATACATCCTTCTTCATTCCATACCACCAAACGATGGTACGTATGTCCCGATACATCTTATTAGCTCCAGGATGTATGGAATACTGCGACTGGTGCGCTTCTTGCATCAGCTCATTCCTCAATTCGCCAGATGGTACACACAGCCTCGTACCATTCTTCAATGCTCCGTCACTGGCGATAGAGAAACTTCAAGTGTTCCTGCTAGCACTTCATCTCTGAGTTTGCAAAGCATCGTCGTCTTGGAATTGTGTCTCCTTGACTTTGTCCATCAGACTTGAACGCAATTGTAACTGCATCATGGTTGAGTCAGCTCCTGGTACATCACTTCTTGCCCCAGTTCCTTCATCTTCTCCTCAGGCAGTATAATTTCCAGACCAAGCTTCTCTATGTCCTCCAACAAGTGTCGCTCCTTGGTCAAGAACATCGCCACTGGGTATCGACTAAGTGCATCTGCAACCACATTAGCCTTATCCGGATGGTACTGCAGGTCAATGTCAAAATCTTTCATCAGTTAGCCACCTTCTTTGTCTCATGTTCAGCTCTTTCTGAGTGAAAACATATTTCAGACTTTTGTGGTCTGTATATATTTCCACTCTCTCTCCATATAGATAATGCTTCCATAGCTTCAATGCAAAGATGACTGCAAGCTCCAGGTCATGTGTGGGATAGTTCTTCTCATGAGTCCGTAATTGTTTAGATGCGTAAGCAATCACTTTCCATTTTGTTGAAGAACGCAACCCAGTCCTTTTCCAGAGGCATCACTGTAGATTGAGAAACGTCGGTACCTGCGGGTAGCGCAAGTATCGGTGCTGTTGTAAGCCTCTTCTTCAGCTCCTCAAATGCCGCCTGGCAATATTTCGTCCAGATGAACTCTTCATTCTTCCGAGTAAGCTTCGTCATGGTTCAGCAATCTTGGCAAAATTCTTCACAAACTTCCGGTAGTAGCCAGCCAAGTCCAAGAAACTTTGATCTCAGCAACTGAGCTTGGGGTAGACCACTTCTCAACAGCAGCTATCTTCTTAGGGTCCACCGAAATTCTTCTCCTGTGACAACATGGCCAAAAAAATCTACCTTGTCTAGAAAGAATTCACATTTGGATAGCTTACCATAGAGCTTCTCTTTCCTTAAAGTTCCCAGAACTTTCCTGAGGTGCTCTTCATGCTCCTCTTCAGTCTTCGAATAGATCAGAATGTCATCGATGAAGACAACGACAAACTGATCTAGGTATTCATGGAAAACCTTGTTCATAAGGTTCATGAATACAGCAGGAGCATTCGTCAGTCCAAACGGCATGACCAAGAATTCAAACTGCCCATAACTTGGTGTGAACGCCATCTTGGGAATGTCCTCCTTCTGACTTGATCTGATGGTAGACGGATCTGAGGTCAATCTTCGAGAACACCTTGGCTCCACTGAGTTGGTCAAAAAGGTCATCGATCGGGGCAGACAGAGGGTACTTGTTTTGATGGTGATAGTTGTTCAGCGCCGGTAGTCGATGCACATCCTCACAGTTCGTCCTTCTTGGGTACAAACAAGACAGGTGCTCCCCAGGGTGAAGCTCCACTTGGATAAATCCAAAGCCTTCAGTTCATTGATCTGATCCTTCATCTCCTTGGCCTCCTTTAGATTGACTCTGTAGCATCCCTAGAAATAGGGGGAAAGAACGAGGACTAGGTCAATGGTGAACTCTATGTCTCGGTCTGGGGGTTAACCGGGAAGACTATCAGGGAAGACATCATAAATTCTGCTATGATAGGATGGGGAGGTCCGGATTCTTCTGTGATAGAGGTGTAGGTAACACACCATATCCTCCGGAGTTCGAGAGATTTCAAACTCCGGCTCTCCAGATGGGCTGAAGACTACACATCCTCTGTGACAGTCTATCAGCGCATGCTGCTTACTCAACCAGTCCATCCCTAGGACTATATCATAATTGGGTAAGGGCATCACAAGCAAAGGGCTATGAATTGGTGGCCTGATATGGTGATAGGGCAGTTACAGTCTCAGTGATAGGTAGGGTCCTCCACCGTCATGACTCTACAAATCTTCTTGCGAAAGCCCGTATCTATGTGGTGTGCGAGAGATGAATTTGTGGATATGAAACTATGTGATGCACCCGAATCAAATAAAGCTAAGGCAGGATAGGAATACACATAAATGAAACCTGCGATGACATCAGCTGTAGGTTCATGCTCTGGCTCTTGTTCCTCTGCTGCTAGGGCAAAAGCTCGCCCAGTCTTCTGTTGATGCTGCCCAAATTGTTGTTGCTGAGTGGGCAAAGGACCTTTCTGTTGAGTTGCTCCAGTCCGTGGGCTGCCGAGGGGCAGTCCTTCACTTGGTGGGTGGAAGACCCACAGACTAGGCAATGTCCTAGTCTCTTTCGTAGATATTTCTTGATGCCCCGGCCTTTTGCAATAGTCGCAGACAGGGATCTGCCTCTGAGGTGCACTATCATTGTTCCTTGCCTGTTGGTTCTGCTGCTGGTGGTGGGAAGGCCGGTTGTTGTTGTTGTTGGGCCTCTTCTGATTACCCTGGAAGTTGTTAGTTCCAGGATAATCCCTCTTTGAGCGAGCGGGTTGGCTCTTCTCTATATCTTGAGCTCACTCCAGGATCTTTTCATAGGTCTTAGCACCGCCTGAGATCACATGGGTACGAATCTCCTCTCTCAGCCCATGTCTAAACCTTTCAGCACGGTCTTCAGGGTCAGCCACCAGGTTCTTGGCAAAACGGCTGAGTTGGCCGAATCTGCCGCATATTCTCCAACAGTCATATTTTCTTGCTTCAGGTTCTGAAATTGCCTCTCCATCTTTCGCAACTCTGATGTTGGAAAGAACTTCCCTTGAACAACCTCTTGAAGGTGTCCCAGTCAAGCTGCCTATCCTGGAGTCGGGGTTCATTCCGATACCAGTGCTTACTATACTTTGCAGTTGGAGTCCCACTGCTTCAGCCTTGAGGTCTTCTGGAAGTCGAGCGACGCTTAGGAGACGCTCCATGCTATCGAGCCATTCATCAGCATAGACGATTCCCTTGGTTCCCTTGAAGGGTCGAGGGTTCTGCTTTTGAAACTCTCATATCGCCCACCTTGGTAATATGATTCCCATTAATTTAAATGGCCTTAATATTACATAAATTAATCCTTAGATTTATGTTTACCTTGGCAGGCCTTGGTTCCTGTTGAGCTGTCTCCTCTCTCCAGTGCAGCCATTGCCACGCTATAGGCATTCTCCATGCCTTCTCATAATCGCCGTCTGCTCGCGATGAGCTTCAGCTTGAGTTCTCTGGGCTTCTAGCACTCCTCTTAGCAGACCTATGAAGTCGGTGGGGTCCACAGGCACCGGTGGGGCAGCTGGAGTGGGCAAAACCACGGGGGCTGCATCTCTGTCTGGGAAGATGATGGATCCGCCGTTGTATTATGGGAACGGTCGGCTAGCTGCCGAGGTGTAGGATCCGGACTTGGTTGAGGTGGTGGGGTATGATAGGGTGAAGATACCCCATCGCCAGCAGGATTGGTCTTGTCAGTGGCCATTCACTGGAAGGTTTAGGCTATAAACATAAGCAAGGTAGCCTACCCGTCTATAACAAACAAAAATATTTACATATATAATTCGGACCTAATTGTGACAAATCAATGTTCTAGTGTTCTAAATGTCTCTAGATAGGTTTTCCTAAGTTGTTGATAATACCTGCATGGGCCACCACTAAAAACATGTCACGACCCGGTCCCAATTACTTGGGTCGAATCGGATCATGCCCAGCCTGCACCGTTGTTGAGACGGCGGCAGTAAGCTGTATCTTCCATATGCTGGTAATCAACAACTCAATCTAATTTGCCACAATTCTTTATTATTCGATAAATTAAAACTTGTTCAGTACAAAGTACAATCTTAAAACCACCAACTGAAATAACATTGTTTTTAGACAAAAACTATCAAACTGAAAAATAGCATCTAAAGAGAAGCAACATCATCATCAAGTACGCCATCCTCAGGAAGCACAGCAGGGTATAGCTCAGGGTCATAGTAGCTACTAATCAGTAGCTCTGCATCCTCAATAGGACCTAAAAATATAGTCTCCAGTCAGGAGGGAGCAAAGTACAAATTATGATATTTTAACAATTGAAATTAATAATGAATTATGCACTTTAAACAATTTGAAGTAAATAATTTTCTAGCAGTTAAAACAGTAATAATATGAATAAGCAATGAATATGACCGGATTGGATTTGTTACAGTAATATCCTAGTGATATGGTATGGCTTATCCCCGTGTGTATGAGGGGTAAGCTAATACATTTAGTTATACTATTGGATGTGGTCATATCCACTACACTACTCCCCCAGTCCCCAATAGTTACAGTAGTTACAGTCAATGCTCTCAAAGAGTTCCGTGTTGTATCGTGGTTTAAACTTGCATTAAAACAATTATTAACTAATTGTAATCTACCACAAAAATGTACTTGCCTCAATTGATTGGACTGGACGGGTCGATACGTCGGGATGGGAAATTAGGTTCTTCCTTGAAATCCTACATTCGGAAAATTTGTCTCAGAAAACCAAAGTCGCCAATGTTACTATACTAGTTGCAATCTCTAGTTGTGTCCTAGTCAATTTTAGTCTTTATTTAACTAACACAACCAAAACGCTATTATTAGTGCGTTGCAATTAAGAAACATCAATTTATATTTAATTTTGGGAAAACTTGCATTTATCAGTTTATTCGGGAAAACTTGGTATTATATTTATATATAAAATATATTTTTCTTATTAAATGAGAATAACGTGAATTTCTAAAATTTCTATAGTTATTTACCCTAAATTACGCGTCTGAACAATAACCAGAAAAATCCAAAACTATAATTACTAATTATTATAATTTTGCAGAAAAGTAAATGGGCTTATGCCCTTACAGGCCAATGAATTAAAATAAGAAAAAAACTTGTTAGTCCTGTAATCTTCCTACAAATTAATTATAAATAAACTAATAATTTAAATTAAAATAATTATAATAGTGAGTCTCAGATATTGGCCCAATCGTCATATAGGCTAATGCCTCAACGTCCGGACGAAGCCGGTTTCGTTTGCACTTAGCCAGGGCCCATTGACCAATACGGTCGTCGCCCAAAATCCAAAATATTAATATTTTCCGAAAATCATTTTAAAATCATTTTAAAATATAACTAAATTTTATGGAAAATCCGGCAGTATTTCCTCTATTTTTGGTCAACCCAAAAACTGGAAAAGTACGCCATGATTTCCTGCAAATAATCCCAAACCAGGGAAACCCAAATATATATATAAACACATCCATAAATCATATCCGATATTTATTCGGAGAACCCGAACCAATTCAGAACTCCCGAAAACCACTCCAAAAACATTTCCGAAAATTTCAGAATAAATCCAACCGTTGGGAACTTTTCCGAAAGTTTCCCGAAAAAATCCCTAAGCATCAGAATACTAAAACCGAAGAGCAACAAAGGTTCCGAAAATCTCCGGAGCCAAACACGTAATCGAAAAACCGAATTTTCGAAGAAATTCGCAGACCAAAATATCATCACAGACCATGACAGGGGACGAACTACTGTGATTACCAGAGATTACCCAAGTTGACGGAATCCGAAGGGTTGCCTCGGACTCGGAACACGCCTCGTCGGAGTTCGGCTGCGTGTACAGCACCCAAACTTAGAAAAGACAACAGCGGGGTATCCGCGGATCAGCACCAGAGAACGGAGAAAATTCCAGAAGAGGAATCAGAAACTCGGAGAAGCGTCGAGGAGCTCGGGAAGCTCTGGCCCGAAAGGGACAGTGCTGGAAAAACCACGCAGAGGGTGGTCCTGGTCGAGATCGGCATGGAGACTCGAAGGCGGAGCCGATCAGTGGCGCGGAAGGCCGGGGAAAATCTGGTCGGGGGCGCGAAGCTGCGGGGGATCAGCCGCCAGGGACCTAGGGCACGGGGACGACCGGCGGGAACAGCGCACGGCCTGGGCGGCGCCTGGCTCACGGGGACTGGCGACGAGGGGGTCGGCCTGGAGGGCCGCGCAGGGGAGCCGCGCGGGTCGGGCTGGGGGCGTGCGGCCTTGGCGACGAGGTCGCCGGAGGGAGCTTGGCCGGAATCGACGGCTAGGGCTTGGATTTTTGGGAAATTTGTGGTGATGGAGAGGGTTAGGAATGGTGATAGAGGAAGGAGAAAGGGGATCTATTTATATAGAAAGAGATTGGGGTTACGGGAAGGTGAAAGGAGGAGTCGGAAGGTCGACGTCGGTGGCTGTTCGGAAACGGAGGGTCGGCCGGTCCTCTCAGAAGGAGAACGAGAGAGAGAGAGAGTTAAAGTGATTTAAATGAGTTTTAATTAATAAATGTTTTATTTATAACAATTGTTTTCTCTTTTCCTAAAAAACTTAATAAATATTATATCAAAAGATTTCGAAAATCAAATTTTCTTGGATTCGATCTAGGGTTCGGGAACAGGACCGGGACTCGAGAACGGCTCAGGATAGACTAAGGATTCGGTCAGACCAAAAGATCTATTAATTTTTTTAAATATTGATTTATGAGACGGGTCAGGGCCAACAGTCAAAATCTGAAAAAATAATAATTTATTTTTATTTTTTCTAAAAATATAGTTTTCATAATTAACATGTTTAACTAGAAATATTAAATATTATTTAACCTAACTGGAATAAATTATAAACACAATATTTAATTAATGAGAAAAATACGGTTTTTGACAAAAATTTTCAGAATTAATTAATTAACTAATTCAAATAATTAACTAAAAAATTACGGGTTTCACACCGCCAGTTGGAGAAGATGATCCTCGGCCAGCGCTCTTTAGCGCATGGCCGAACTCCGCACACTCCTCGGCCAGCGCCTTGCGCTGGGGTGACTTGCGCTGGCGCTCCTTAGCTCCAACGCCTTCCTTCCATTGGCGCACTTAACCTCAACGCAGCTCACTCTCAGCGCAACCCGACCTAGCGCAACCCGCCTTCAGCGCAACCTAATCCTGCGCAGCTCGCTCCCAGCACAAGCCGACCCTAGCGCAATCCAACCCCTGTGCAGTTCATTCCCCTGTGCAGTCTATTCCCCCATTGCAATCTGACCCCTGTGCAACCCACTTGCCCATGGTGATTTGGTTTTATTTCCTTGGACTTGGCTACTCTTTTGTGGATTAGAGTTTGAGATCTTGTTCCACACAACACGACTGTCTCGACCCAACACGAACTGGCACAGTTTTCGGTGTTTTGCTTATGACTAGTACGACTTTCGTGAATTTTGTGATTTATGATCCTAGTACTTTCTGATCTTCTTGATAGTGACCCGATGGGGTGCGTTCTTAAACTTGAGACCTGTGATTCATGATTAATCTTTGCAACTGGATAACTTGATAGTGGCCGTGGCGGCGCACTCCTGACTTGTAACTTGTAACTTGTAACCTGTAACCTGTAACTTGTAACTTGACTTGACTTGATGCTGTTGCGATGGCTAACTTGACTCGTATAACCAACTCTGACACCGTGGGTGTTCATTCTTGCTGCTTTGTACAATCCACTTGTCTTGTCTTATATCATGTCTAGGACGTGACTCCCTGGTTACCACGGTCAGGGATTCACACTGAATATGGATTGGGCTAATTACTAGATCAAACTATAGTTCATGGAGAATTTTCAGTCACAGGCAATCTCGTTATCTGGGCGCTTTAAAAGGACTTGTAGCCTGCCGACGAGTAGGGCACATTTCCAGCACACTGTCATGTGTTGTACCCTCTAAGTCACCTAAGGGTATATCGTCTCCTGGGCGATGTACCCAACCATACTCTCAACTCGCGGAAGGATAACTGGATAGTCTGCAGGGCATGGGACTGGAAATTTTTCATTTGCATCTTGCTAGTAACTAGGCTTGTGATAACCCTAGTTAGTTAAGTAGTAAGCCGTAGTAATTGCTTGGCCGTTTGTGAATGGAGGGTGTCCAGCCTTGTCTAAGTCTCGTCTAGTCCCTGTACCTGGTACTCCTGAACATGATTGTTTTACTTATATTTAACAATAAATGGGTAGAGACAAAGTGCTATTCCGACGAAGGGTTACAACTCCGGTCCTTGTTTGGTTTAAGGGTTGTAACCTGGCTCCCAGAATGGTTCCACGTCCCTAGTCATTTATTGTCTTGTTGTACTCTTTATTACTTGTACCTTTCTTCTATTCCTTATGTTCTGATATGTTGGCTTTTGTTCTTATTTCGTGGCCTCCTTTGTGGCACTTGCTCTTTCTGGGGTTTGACCCAGCTGGTTTTGTGTGGCCAGATTTCGGAGCAGCTCCCGACGATCTACCGAACTTCCAGCCCAATGGTGACAACTAGACGGAACCCGGGCTACGAGTGGGTTTTCCATTTTGTTTTGCTCACTACTTTGTAAAATTATTCTTTTGAGGCATTTAGCCGACGAGCACCTGTTAGCTCGATACATATTTACTTACTGTCTGCCTACGGACTGTAACATGATTAACAAATCCTAGGGTTGATCATGTATGACTGAACTCTTGCTAGTCTTGACATTTTGTACGACTAGCTTCCTGATCATCAAATATGTAATGTATGGGACGCCTTGCTATTATATATTTGATGCTCTGACATCTTGTAACTATTACTGCTTGCTTGAGATTGAGACAGTAGGCTTGTTCATGACCATAGGAGACTGTTGGCTTGTAGTTAAACCCTCATATATCTAGACAGCCGTGACCGTATAGCGAGGTGGATTCTATTTCAATATATGTAGCTGGCTATGTACGCCCCCGCTCTCCAGTATTCTGGTTCTGGGGCGTCACATGGTTTAAGTGGTGGCCCATGCAGGTCTTGGCATTCAAAAATTTGAGGGTTTACCAAATAGATATCTCAATCAGTACTCGTCCTTGATCTTCGTTCATATCCTTTGAATCTCTGTATTCTTGTCCTGATCATGTGCTTGTATTGTTGATCTGTCCTGGTCCTTCCTTATTGTTCCCTATGTCGTCTTCTTCAGCGGTACTGTACTTGACCCCCGCCGATCAGCGAGGTAGAGCACTTCCCGTGGACCAGTAACAACCCGGAGATCAAGCCCAGCATTCCGGAGTAGCCTCCAGAGTTGTACCTACTGGAGGAGAGCC
This sequence comes from Iris pallida, assembly GCA_029216955.1. Classification (NCBI taxonomy): domain Eukaryota; kingdom Viridiplantae; phylum Streptophyta; class Magnoliopsida; order Asparagales; family Iridaceae; genus Iris; species Iris pallida. Next base: position 15,984 of record JANAVB010015054.1, on the reverse strand, counting down.
CCCAGTTCAGCCCGTTCGACCTGCCGAGCCTGATGATGGCACCTTGGTAGGTCTCATCAGGACCTTGATAGCTTCCCAGGATTGTAGAGGAGATGTCTTGTACCAGGCAGTGGCAGATGCTTTGACCAGAGGCGGTCATCCAGGGAACAGCGTGTCCAACAGCTTCAAGCGCTTGAACCCTCTATTCTTCGACGGCAGTGAAGATGCGATTGTCGCGGACACTTGGCTTCAGGATACCGAGGTGGTTCTGGAAGCAGCTAGGACACCTGAGAATGAGAAGGTGGCAGTGGTACGCCTACAGTTGCTAGACTTAGCTCGCAGTTGGTGGACGGCACAGGCCGTGGGATTAGCGGCGCCGGTTACTTGGGCAGTGTTTAGAGAAAGATTCCAGACGAAGTATTTCGATGCTGTAGCTCGGTACGACCTACAGACGAGATTTACCAACTTGAAGCAAGAAGGCAGAACGGTCGACGATTATACATCTGAGTTTTCTATACTCAGTAGGTTTGCCCCCACCTTGGTGGCGACCGAGTTTGATAGGGCCCAACGATTTTAGCAGAGGCTGCATTTGGAGATCTTGTTGGCAGTTGAGCAGTTCGAGCACCAGACGTTCGATGCAGTATTAATGGCAGCTAGGAGGCACGAGTACACCTCCCAGAGGATCGTGGATAGGACTGGAGGTAGAAAGCGGTCCCACAGTCAGATGTACTAATCATCAGCTCCAGCCCCGACAGCTAGGGGTTTGACCATTGGAACTCCGAGGCGGGCGGCCTCAGTAACGTCGGTTCAGCATTCAACCCCGACATACCCGCAGCAGCAGAAGCAGAAGCCGACTTCCACGATGGGATGTTCTCATTACGGGAAGCCAGGGTACGTGGTGGCAGATTGTCTCAGGGCGCAGGGATTGTGCTTGGCTTGTGGAGCGGCAGATCACAAGATAGGAGCTTGCCCGAATAGGGGTAGTTTGTCTTCTTCCAACCTAACCAGTCCGTCGGTTAAGGGACCAGCACCTATGCAGCAGCAGCAGTACCCGAGGCCATTGTTGCCTCGGGCCCAGGCATTCCAGCAGCAGAACCAGCACCAGTACATCCAAGTCCAAGTGCAGAGCAGGCAGAGAGGTTTCCAGCAGAGGGGACCTGCAGCCAGAGGGCAAGGTCAGGCAATGATGATGGCTATGGAAGAAAAAGTTGCACCAGGTGAGGTAGTGGCATGTACTATTCTCGTCAACTCCTCTCCAGTATCGGTATTATTGATTCTGGTGCATCGTATTCATTCATGTCTGCACGATTCGCGACACGGATAGGATTGGAGCCCGAGTCATTATTAGTAAGGCTCAATATACTTACTGGTAATGGTCTTGTGGGAGTAGATCGAGTGTTTTCCTCGTGTCGGATCGTAGTTAGCGGTAGAGAGTTCCCCGCTAAATTCATAGAGTTCCCTATGGTAGACTATGATGTAGTCTTAGGCATGGATTGGTTGAGGAATCAGTATGCTAGGATAGACTGCCATGTTGGCAGGGTTATCTTTAGTATTCCAGGAGAGCCAGAGTTTTTATTTTCTAGAGGCGTAGTGGAACCATCTTCCCCAGTATTACGGATGGCAGTAGCAGCGGTACATTTACCCCGGATAGTTGAAGAGTTTCCAGATGTCTTCCCAGATGAACTTCCAGAGATGCTGCCAGAGAGGAAGATCGAGTTCACTATAGACTTGATCCCCGGGACGGCACCAGTATCAGAGCGAGTCTACAGGATGGCGCCTTCAGAGTTAGAGATTTTGTACAAGATGATTGAAGAACTCAGGACCAAGGGACTCATTCGTGCAAGTGGATTGCCTTCGGGAGCCCCGATGCTTCTTGTGAAGAAGAAGGATGGTACGTCCAGGTTATGTGTAGATTATCGTACCTTGAACTCGGTGACAATCAAGAACAGATACCCTCTCCCGAGGATAGATGACTTGTTTTATCAACTCAAAGGGGCTTCAGTGTTCTCGAAGATAGACTTGCGGTCAGGATACCACCAGATCATAGTCAGAGAGCAGGACATCCCGAAGACAGCTTTTCGATCTAGGTATGGACATTGGGAGTTCCTTGTTATGCCCTTTGGAGCGACCAATGTGCCAGCCGTATTCATGGACCTCATGAATCGCATTTTCATGCCTTACTTGGATTAGTTCATGATCGCGTTCCTAGATTACATCCTGGTCTATGTATAGCAAGAGCGAAGCAGAGCATGAACAGCATCTCAGAATCGTCCTTCAGATGCTTAGAGAGCACCAATTGTACGCCAAGTTCAGTAAATACGAGTTCTGGCTCGATCGCATTTCGTACTTGAGTTATATTATTACCCGAGGAGGAGTGGAAGTTGTCAGATCCCTATTTTGGAAATAGGTATATGACTGTATTTTGACTGTATTTCGTATTTGGAGGTTTTTTTTTGAAATTGGGTATTTTTAAAATTTTATTATTAATTATTGAAGGTGAAATTTTCTCATTTTTATTATTGCTACTTTTATTTTCTTGATCCTAAATCTACCCCCTCCAAAATATCTAAATCTTCTACCTAACCCCTCACATCACTCACTCACTCACTCATCCCTCACATCTCATTCCTCTCTCTCTCTCTCTCTTCCACGAATAGCACAACCCCCCAACTTTCCTCTCTCTCTCTTCACTCACACACTCACCCCCAGCCCCTCTCTCCTCCCTCTCGGCCTCCCTTCCCTGGCAGCGTCGCCACCATCTCCCACCACTGCCACCTCCATCCGCCACCCTCGCCATGGTCGCCCCCGTCTCCAGCCCTCACCACCGCCGCCATCACCCTCCAGCACCGCCACCGCCACTGCCATCAGTCACCTCCACCACCACTGCTTCCCTCCACCACCATCTCCATGGCCGGTCACCACCACCCCCTCGCCGTGGCAGCTCCCTTCGGCCGCCAGCACCACCGTCATTATCTCCGCCACCACTTTCTGACGCCACCGCCAGCGCCACCACTTCCAGCGCCGCCACCATCGTCATCGTCGCCATCTCCATCCTTCCTCCGCTGCCGGTGAGCCTCTCCTCCGGCCTCCCCTCTTTCTCTGTCTCCTCCTCCGCCCGGAGCCGTCGCGACATGGCCGAGCCCCGAGCTCCTCCGCCCCTCTCTGTGTACTCCTCCGCCTTTCCTCTTTTCTTTCCTGGCGACCATCGTCGTCGCCGAGCCTCGCTGGCCGCGCCAGCCTCGAGTGGCGGGTCGCCCTTGGTCCCCGCGCTGCTCGAGCAGTGTACAGCCTTGGGCGTCGCGCTCTCCTCGGGCCGCGTGCACCCTTGACTTGTACGTTCCTCCGTTCTCCGTGCTTCTCGGGACGTACACCTTGATTTGTGTGCTATTTCGGTTCCCTGCCACCCCGATCCACGTGTTGCCTTGGGCAGCGGGACGCCTCGAGCCCCGCACTGCCTCGGGCAACGTGCCATCTCGGTTTGCGTACCGTCTCATTTTCTGTGCCTCGACTTTTGTACCTTTCTTGATTTTCGTGCCGTATTGATTTGCGTACATGCATCGATTTGCATGACCGTCTCGGCTTGCGTGTCGCATTGGACTCCGCACCACATCGATTTGTGTGCACACTTCGATTTGTGTGCCGTATCGATTTACGTGCTCCTTGGACTTTGGATCGTTTCGATTTACGTGCTCACCTCGGTTTGCGTGTCGCATGATTCGTGGACCATTCTGATATTCGTGATTTTCTTGATCTACGTGCACGTCTCGATTTACGTGCACGTATTTCCCGTTCATCTCGATATTCGTGCCATCTCGATTCTCATGCGCACCTCGATATACGTGCACGTCTCGGTTTACGTGTCCGTATCGGTCCGCGTGCCTCGGTTTCCGTGCTCGATCCCTGTACTGCTTGCGGGACCCACACGGTATAGCCTTCTGCCATCTCTTGTGATTATTCTATTATTTTATTATTTGGTGCTGATAATTATTTATTGTGTGTTCTGAGGATCTCGATTGGCGTGCTAGCTTGGATCGCGACTGCCGAAGACTTGCTTACCTAGCCGAGCCCTCTAGGCAAGTATCCCTTGCTCATCGGCGGCTCTTGCCATCTCTCCTGGATTTTATTGTATTTAATTTATTATAAATTGTATAACCATGAGTAGTGTAGCTTAGCAGTAGAACTGCCATGATAACCTAGACTAGCTTGATCTGATACTGGGATTGACCGTATCGGACAACTCGGATGGGTCATCCACACCTCCGAGGACACGAGCACGACTCACTTGTATGGATTGTCCCTGTATGCCCCGTGTCCGACTCGCGGTCGGGTAACGGCTTGGCGAACTATTCTTGTGGCTGTGATTGCGCTTGGGTTGGAATTATGAACATGTGCTGTGATGCGCCCTGCGAGGCAGTTATTTTATTATATTATGCATGTTGGCTTGGCGCCCAGTACGCATTGTAGTGCTGCTGGAGGCCGGGACTTAGTGGTCTCGGGTTCAATTAGTTTCCAGTACGCATCGTAGTGCTACTGGAGGCCGAGACTTAGTGTTCTCGGCTATCGATTTATTCCCAGTACGCATCGTAGTGCTGCTGGTAGCTGAGACTTAGTATTCTCAGCCTGCGATTCTGCGGCGGGTTGCGCCGAGTGGTTTTAGCCCCTATTCGTAGGGTGCTCCCATCCAGATTACAAAGGAGACTCTGCCGGATTTTTCCAGAATTTTCGGTTAGGAATTTGGTTCGAAGGATTGGGCAGAACCATTCCTTTGGTTTGTGGGACTGAACTCATGCATGTTCTTCTTGGTATAGTATCCCTGATCCTATTGCCTACTAGGTAGACTCTCGACTAGATTAGTCGCCTAGCGTCTTGACCTGTCTTGTCCGTCGGATTGTGTAAGGAGAGCGGTTCTACTCGGGTGAAGGTCTGCAACCCTGGTCCTTGTTTGGTTTAAGGATTGTGGATCTGATCCAGAGTGGGTCACGCAATCTTTGCCTTTTGACGGTATCACTCATTGGACTCTTGACCCGTGACCCTTCTTTTTAGATGGTGTTCTAGTTTGTTATCCCATTGTCTGTCCTGCCCGTCGGATTGTGTAAGAAGAGCGGTTCTACTCGGGTGAAGGTCCGCAACCCTGGTCCTTGTTTGGTTTAAGGGTTGTGGATCCGATCCAGAGTGGTTCACACAATCCTTGCCATCTTTCGACGGCGTTGATTAGTGTTGATCCATGTATTGGGATTATGATCTTATTCGAGGATTGACTATGAGGAGATATGATTTTGAGATAGTGATAACGGTAGACTAAGTGGATTCTTAGATAGTGTTGCTAGTTCTTTGGTGTTCTAATTTGATCAGATATGTCTTCGAGGACTTTTGGGTTTTGGATACTGGTGCGAGTGTCTCGCGGAACGAGAAGAATATCGAGGGTATTATTATATAATTTTTACTCGACTTTCCAAACGCCCAAAACCTGGTACCTTTGTGTATTTCGGTAGTTGGAGAACCTGGTTTGATTGCTGTGTCTTGGTAGTTGAGGGGCTTGTTTTCTAGTGGCTTGTGATCATTTGACTTGGAGGATTCTGGTGAGTCAGAGGGCCTAGCATTGTTAGGGGGATGAGCTTGGTATTTGATGGTTGTCTTTATTGACGTGATATTCACTCCATCATGGATGGGAGACTCTTGATAGATTGATCTGGTGGATAGACCGACTGGATGATTGGAGCTCTAGGCTCCCATATATGCTTGAGATGTTATTGTGGTAGAGGTTTTGATCTTGTACTTGACCTGATATCCATGCCACGATGTGGGCAGATGACTTCTTGTGACTGACAGATTTGTCCTTGTCCCAGACCTGACTACTTATATCCGTGCTATAAGTCCAGCTTACCCTTTGAGGTACTAGCCCTGACCTTGCACTGCGGTGCCCCTTGTCTACTGGCACTTTGAGGTGCTACTTCCATGATTATATGGCATTGCGATGCCAACTTGATATTCTAACTATATTATATACCTGCACGGGTATATGGTATTTGGCCTATAGTCTTAGCGTGGTTAGGATTGCTTGCTTGCTTGTTGCATAACACTAAGGATGGATCACAACTGGGACTATAGGTGCCGAGATTGATTCTTACTTAGCGTTCTCGTACTGAGGTACGACATCTAGGAGGATGATCATGTGACCACGGCATGCGATTCCGGATAAATGTATGGTTAATCTAGGCAACTTAAACTGGTAGAAGCATTGGGAGGGAACGGAATTCCGAGATCGTGCATTACCAGTCTTATCCCAGACATTAGTCATGACCTGCAGGCTAGCCGCCACGGATATTGTTACCATTCGTACTAGTGGATGGCAATATCCGGCTACTTATGTACTATACATTATATACATGGCATGCTCGGCACGGTAGCCTTACGAGGGACCGGTGGTGACATGCAAGCCCGGTGGCCTTACGAGGGATCGGTGCTCTTCTTACATGCTATACTTGGCCTCGCTAACCCTGCTGGGACGACACGATCTGAGGATTCCTATATTGCATTGTTGGGGTAACCCAACCTCCACATAGACAGCCGTAGGCATTTGAGTGGCCGCTTATTTATATAATTGTTTGGCTTGTTGCTTGCTAAGCTGGCTAACACGTAATGCTGTCCCGGCACAGTAATTCATTCCCTTGTTCTTGTTTGATGTAGGGATGGGTTACTATTCCGATGACAGACTACGAGTTTCTATTAGCGATGCAAGCATTAGTGGATGTTAGGATGACTGTGATGATCATTGGTTACTTACGTATTAGTAGTTGGATTGCTGCCTTATATTCTGTAATCGTGCGTTGGTACCGTACGATCCTTTACCCTCATTACTGCTGTTCATACGTGCTATTTCTGTCACATTTTATCATGCTGGTTTTTTTTCGCCCGTCCTTGAGCCTTCCTTTCTGGTACTTGCTACGGTTGGCCTGACCAACCCTGGATTGTTCCCAGATTGCCTGTGACCGACTCTGTGGATCTTCCAGACTTGACTTGGAGGACGTGCTTCAGTTCCTGATCCTGAGGGAACTGTGTGGGAAGGTATTATGTCTACATTATTTCTTATTGTAGACTCTCAGATTTTCATATAAATATTTCTTGTTTTTCATATGATTATCTCTCTTGATGTTGTTTCATTGTGATTTGCCTGTGGACATGAGATCGGATTTAGGCCATAGATTGATTGCATGCTAGGATACCCAGCTAGACTTGACAGCCGTCATCGCCGTATAGCGTATTCGTACCTTATACGGTGTAGCTGGCCTACGTCCGCCCCCGTATTCCGGTACTGGGGCGTGACAGAAGTGGATCCCCAGAAGATTGTGGCTATCGAGACGTGGCCAGTGCCTATGGCAGAGGTTCGCAGCTTTTTTGGATTAGATGGCTACTATCGGCGATTCGTTTCAGATTTTGCAAGAATTTCGGCGCCGATGACCCAGTTGACCCGCAAGGATGTACAGTTTGCTTGGACAACAGAGTGCCATGAATCATTTGAGAAGTTGAAGCGAGGTTTGATAACGGCTTCTATTCTCACACTTCCAGATAGGACCGGAGGATTTACAGTTTATTACGACGCTTCAGGCAGAGGATTGGGGTGTGTCTTTATGCAGCATGGGAAGGTAATATCTTATGCATCACGTCAACTTCGTGATCATGAGAGTAATTACCCGACCCACGACTTGGAACTGGCAGCAGTAGTGTTTGCACTTAAGCTTTGGCGGCACTACTTGTATGGAGATAGAGTGGAGATATTTACTGATCACAAGAGCCTGAGGTATGTTTTCATCCAGAAGGACCTTAACATGCGGCAGAGAAGATGGCTCGAGCTACTGGTGGACTACGATGTGGATTTACAGTATCACCCAGGGAAGGCCAACGTTGTAGCAGATGCGTTGAGCAGGAGAGCCGGAGTTTACTTCCTAACAGCGCAACCAGAGTTATTGGCAGATCTTCAGAATATGGGAATTAAAGTGGTTCTTCCTACCAACGTGGCGTTGATGGCCAGTCTACAGGTTCAGTCCAGCATAGTTGGGAGAATCCGGAGGGCGCAGTCTGCAGATTCCAAGATTCAGCAACTCAGAGCAGAGTGTGAGGTAGGAAGAAGGCCAGAGTTGTGCATTCATAAAGATGGTACACTTCGACACGGCACTCGTCTTTGTGTACCCAGTGGAGATATCAGACAGGAGATCATGGCAGAAGCTCACAGTTCATAGTATTCTATTCATCCCGGTGGTACGGAGATGTACCGTGACATTCGTCAGCATTTTTGGTGGAATGGCATGAAGAGGGAGACAGCCCGGTTTGTCTCTCGGTGTTTGGTTTGCCAGCAGGTTAAAGCTGAACATCAGAGGCCCGCTGAACTTCTTCAGCCCTTGCCGATTCCATAATGGAAATGAGAACACATAACCATGGATTTTGTGACTGGATTGCCTAGATCCCCAGCTGGTCGAGATGCTATTTGGGTTATAGTTGACAGGCTCACGAAGGTGGCTCATTTTCTTCCATTCAGAGTGGGTCAGTCGACAGCTCAGCTAGCAGAGATGTACCTCAGGCAGATTGTCAGGCTTCATGGGGTGTCCGTCAGTATCACCTCGGACCGAGATTCAAGATTTACATCACACTTTTGGCGCAGCTTGCAAGAGAGTTTAGGGACTCACCTTCGGTTTAGCTCAGCTTATCACCCGCAGACAGATGGCCAGTCGGAATGCACAATCTAGACTCTTGAAGATATGTTGAGATCTTGTACCCTTGACTTCGGTGGTTCATGGTAGGATCACCTGCACCTGGTAGAATTCTCGTACAACAATAGTTTTCAGGCCAGTATTCAGATGGCCCCGTTCGAGGCACTGTATGGTAGGAAGTGCAGATCCCCGTTAGCCTGGGATGATGTTGGAGAGAGGCAGATGCTCGGTCCAGAAATGATTGCCCAGACAGTTGAAGTGGTCAGAAGAATCAGAGATCGTCTTCGAGTGGCCCAAGATCGCCAACGCCACTGGGCCGATGCTCATCGACGTCCCTTAGAGTTTGCTATCGGCGACCATGTATTCCTTAGGATCTCGTCTAACCACGGCGTCATTCGCTTTGGCGTACGGAAAAAGCTTAGTCCTAGGTATATAGGGCCGTTCGATATCCTAGAGCGAGTAGGAGATGTATCCTATCATCTCGCTCTTCCGCCGTCGCTAAGTGAGGTACATGATGTATTCCATGTATCCCAATTACGACGGTACATCCCGGACCCGAGCCATATCCTGGACCATTCGGAATTGGTTGTTGGTACCAACCTTTCGTATGAGGAGAGGCCCGTGTCTATATTGGACTGGAGAGAAAAGATACTCAAGAACAAGACTATTAGCTTAGTCCGTGTTGCTTGGGGTCATCACTCTCTAGGTGAGTCAACGTGGGAGCGTGAGGACGACATCCGATCGCGATATCCTGACTTGTTTGACTCGTAAGGTATAATGTCTTCCTTATGCCTTATGCTTTCCATCCCTTGCTTGCATGTATGATTGTTTGATTGTTTGCTTAGTGTAGCTTAATTGTGGATAGCATAGCTGGCTCTTACATCTCTAAGCATCTTGATTTAAATTTCGAGGACGGAATTCTTTTAAGGTGGGTAGAGTTGTAACGTCCGTATTTCGGAATACGTATTCAATTAGACGTATATGTATTTCGGACATGTATTTTATTTTCTCAGATTCTGGCATGTAAATGTGTTTTGGTTTAACTTGCGGATTTTGGTTTTCTCGTAAAATGGGTTTTGGACCTGGCGTGGTTTTATTTTGTGGAGAAGGAATTGGTTTGGTTTAGTATGCATTGGACCACACTTAGCTAACCTCCACCCTCAACACAACATACCATCCCTCATTAAAACCCCACCTAACTTTCTCTCTCCTCATAACTTCCATTAATTTCTTCATCTTCTTCTTCCTTCCTCTACCAACACCATAGGCAAGTGCACCTTGCCACCGCATAAGGACCCAATTTTATTTGTCCATTAGCTAGATTAGGCCATGGAGAACAACATTAGAACTTGGCATTTTGTGATTTGGAGCTTCCATTTTTCTATATCTAAGTTTTAACCATTTTTGAATTTTCTTGGTTTTGATCTATTAAACTTAGATTTTTCCTTGTCTTGAGGCTTCCATGTGGAAGAGAATTCAATTTTACACAAGTTAGAACTTTGAAAATCCAAATTTGGTTTTGTTTTGGTTAAGATATGAAGATTTGAAATTTTGTGTTCTTGGGGTTTCCTCTCGGCCAGTTGGAGAAGATGATCCTCGGCCAGCGCTCTTTAGCACATGGCCGAACTGCGCACACTCTTCGGCCAGCGCCTTGCGCTGGGCTGACTTGCGCTGGCGCTCCTTAGCTCCAGCGTCTTCCTTCTATTGGCGCACTTAACCTCAGCGCAGCTCACTCTCAGCGCAATCCGACCTAGCGCAACCCGCCTTCAGCGCAACCCAATCCTGCACAGCTCATCTCCTGTGCAGCTCGCTCCCAGCGCAAGCCGACCCTAGCGCAACCCAACCCGTGTGCAGTTCATTCCCCTGCGCAGTTCATTCTCCTGCGCAGTCCATTCCCCCAGCGCAATCTGACCCCCTGCGCAACCCACTTGCCCATGGTGATTTGGTTTTATTTCCTTGGACTTGGCTACTCTTTTGTGGATTGGAGTTTTGAGATCTTGTTCCATACAACACGACTGTCTCGACCCAACACGAACTGGCACGGTTTTCGGTGTTTTGCTTATGACTAGACGGCTTTCGTGAATTTTGTGATTTATGATCCTAGTGCTTTCTGATCTTCTTGATAGTGACCCGATGGGGTGCGTTCTTAAACTTGAGACCTGTGATTCATGATTAATCTTTGCAACTGGATAACTTGATAGTGGCCGTGGCGGCGCACTCCTGACTTGTAACTTGTAACATGTAACTTGTAACTTGAATTGACTTGATGCTGTTGCGATGGCTAACTTGACTCGTATAACCAACTCTGACGCCGTGGGTGTTCATTCTTGCTGCTTTGTGCAATCCACTTGTCTTGTCTTGCATCATGTCTAGGACGTGACTCCCTGGTTACCACGGTCAGGAATTCACACTGAATATGGATTAGGCTAATTACTAGATCAAACTATAGTTCATGGAGAATTTCCAGTCACAGGCAATCTCGTTATCTGGGCGCTTTAAAAGGACTTGTAGCCTGCCGATGAGTAGGACACATTTCCAGCACACTGTCATGTGTTGCACCCTCTAAGTCACCTAAGGGTATATCGTCTCCTGGACGATGTACCCAACCATACTCTCAACCCGCGGAAGGATAACTGGATAGTCTGTAGGGCTTGGGACTGGGAATTTCTCATTTGCATCTTGCTAGTAACTAGGCTTGTGATAACCCTAGTTAGTTAAATAGTAAGCCGTAGTAATTGTTTGGCCGTTTGTGAATGGAGGGTGTCCAGCCTTGTCTAAGTCTCGTCTAGTCCATGTACCTGGTACTCCTGAACATGATTGTTTTACTTATCTTGAACAATAAATGGGTAGAGACAAAGTGCTATTCAGGCGAAGGGTTACAACCCCGGTCCTTGTTTGGTTTAAGGGTTGTAACCTGGCTCCCGGAATGGTTCCACGTCCCTAGTCGTTTATTGTCTTGTTGTACTCTTTATTACTTGTACCTTTCTTCTATTCCTTATGTTCTGATATGCTGGCTTTTGTTCTTATTTCGTGGCCTCCTTTGTGGCACTTGCTCTTTCTTGGGTTTGACCCAGCTGGTTTTGTGTGGCCAGATTTCGGAGCAGCTCCCGAAGATCTACCGAACTTCCAGCCCAATGGTGACAACTAGACGGAACCCGGGCTACGAGTGGGTTTTCCATTTTGTTTCGCTCACTACTTTGTAAAATTATTCTTTTGAGGCGTTTATCCGACGAGCACCTGTTAGCTCGATGCATATTTACTTACTGTCTGCCTACGGGCTGTAACATGATTAACAAATCCTAGGGTTGATCATGTATGCCTGAACTCTTGCTAGTCTTGACATTTTGTACGACTAGCTTCCTGATCATCCAATATGTAATGTATGGGACGCCTTGCTATTATATATTTGGTGCTCTGACATCTTGTAACTATTACTGCTTGCTTGAGATTGAGACAGTAGGCTTGTTCATGACCATAGGAGACTGTTGGCTTGTAGTTAAACCCTCATATATCTAGACAGCCGTGACCGTATAGCGAGGTGGATTCCATTTCAATATACGTAGCTGGCTATGTACGCCCCCGCTCTCCAATATTCTGGTTCTGGGGCGTCACAATTAACATGTGACATAATGTACAGTGTAGTCATGTTAAGTAAACGGAAGCTAGAGAATATGTAAAATCAATTGATCATGTAAGCATGTGAGCCAGCCGGGTCATGAGAACATGTTGACTTAGCATAGGGATCACGTAAAGCTTGTGAGATAACTGAACATGTGAGCATGTGAGAACTATATAGAACGACAATGATATGATGACTTAGGAACTATTCCGGAAGTCAAGTTACAACCCGTAAACCAAACAATGACCGGGGTTTTAACCCTTCTCTTGAACAGAACTTAGTTTCTAATCATTGTATAGCATAAGGATCATGTATGGCGTGTGAGTACTGAATAGGACGACAAATGACAAGATGACTAAGAAACTTCTACGGAAGCCGGGTTAAACCCATAAACCAAACAAGGACCGGGATTGTAACCCTCCTCCTGAGCAGAACTTAGTCTCTAATCATTTATCGACAAAAGTAAAGCATAACAATAATGTACTAAAATAAACATACGGACACTGCCTAGACAAAACTAGACTGGGCTGACTCCATCCATCAATCACGGCCAAGTAATGAGTACGGCTTGATACGTTAACTAACTAGGGTTATCACAAACTAGTTACTAACAAGATGCAATGAGATATTTCCACAGTCACAAGCCCTGTAGACTATCCAGGTTATCTAGTTGCAAGTTGAGAGAGTTGTATTAGGTGACTTGGGGGTGCAACACATGACAGCGTACTGGAAATGTGCCCTACTCGTCGGCAGACTACAAGTCCAATTAAAGCGTCCAGATAACGGGATCGCATGTGACTGGAAAATCTCTCTATATGAACTACTTGATCAATCTATAAATTAATCTAGTCAGATTTAGTATGAATTTTTGACCGTGGTAACCAGGAATTCATGTCCTAAGCATGATGCAGACGAGACATGTATCTTGTTCACGCGTACACAATACATTCAACCACGGTGTCCAAAAGAGTTACATTAGGAAGGGAGGATAGTCGTCGCAACAGCATCTTGATTAAGCATGTCATGTTAGGTTTACTTGTCGTGTAAAGAGTACTTGTCAGGAGTGTGTCTCGACGGGAAAGAAGTGACATGTAACATGAGTGCACCACAATGGGTCACTATCTAGAATAAGCAGAGAAGAGACTTGTAGCATGAGTGCACCACGACGGGCCACTATCTAGATTAAGCAAGAAATATAATTGTAGCATGAGTGCACCACGATGGATCACTATCATGTAAAGCAAAGAGGTGATATGTAACATGTGTGCACCACAACGGGTCACTATCTAGATTAAGCAAAGAAAAAATATAAAGCATGAGTGCACCACAACTAGCCACTATCTAAGAAAAGAAAACACGACAATAAGGATCGCACGTAAGAAAGATTTAGATAAAAGACGTATCATGGCATGTGAGAAGGAATAAATAAAAGTAACTACTTGACATAAAACAACAATTGAATCTGTGCTAGTGTTAAGAGTATAAAAGGGGTGTACAATTATCCTTTAACTGTACAAGATCATCTAATCATGATAAAAATTTATTACAGTTGAAGGAAAACCTTAAAAACGGCAAAGTAGAAAAAAAATGCCAAAAGATCAAAACTATGATTGAAATTATTGCATATGAACTCAGATTAAAGTGAAAGAAGAAGATTCTTGAAGCCAAGACGAATATCTACAACTTTCATGTTTTGAGTTTTTCAAGATTCTAGCTACAAAACAGCTTAAACAAGCGAAAACAGTCATTCAAGGCAATCTGCGCATGGGCGCACTGCGTGCGCGGGCAAAAATGCCCACGACACAAGGTGCACGCGTGCACGGTGCGCGGAATGCACACTGCGCGCAAAACACACAGCTCACGCGGGCAAAAATGCCCACAGCACAAGGTGCGCGCAAGCACAGCAAAAAATCGTGCGGCGCGCAAGTTGCGCTGCGTGCGCTGGCAAAAATGCCCACGGCGCAAGGTGCTTGCGCGTGGGCGCGGGCAAAAATGCCACGACGCAAGGTGCGCGCAAGCACGGCATGCGGGCGCGTGGCAGAAAATTGTGCGGACGCGCGGCGCGCAAGTTGCGCAGCGCGCGCGGGCAAAAATGTCCACGACGCAAGGTGCGCGCAAGCACGACGCGGATGGGGAAACAAATAGTGGGGACACATCAGATGCGATAACAACCACGATCATCCTCTGGAAAGAGTTTTTGTTTTAAATTTAAATGATCTCGTTTGACTCTTTTTTTTTAATTTATAAATTTTTTTTTACGTAAATATGTGCTACTGGAGCTATGCACTATGTGAGGCCTCGTTAGCGGAATGGAAGGGAAAGAAAATCAATTCTTTGGCATTTCCTTTCCGTTGGAAAATTATAATTCACATTGATTTTCCTTTCCAATGTTTGAAAATGCCAAGGAATTTGGAAAGGGAAGTGAATACTTTAACGTGGGAAATTGGTTCCTTATTTGGATGGGTGGAATCACTTTCCCCCTAATTTTTCTTCCATAGGGAATCACTTTCCTTTCCTTCTCAATTCTTTTGATACCCAAACATAAGAAAGTAATCACTTTTCTTTCCCAACCCGACGATTCAGCGAACCAAACGAATAGGGGGGACATGTCGGCTGCGGTCACAACCACGATTATCCTCTGCAGTCAAGAAAGAGTTTTTTTATTTAAATTTAAATGATCTCGTTTGATTTTTAAAAAAATGATTAAAAATAAATCACGTAAATATGCGCCACTGGAGTTGGCGTCCCACTTGCGGGTGCTAACTCCCTAAATTCCTATGCACTATGTGAGTTCTACCCCCTACAAAGCTTTCAAAACATCTCCTCCTCCTACAAAATCTATATTATTCTTCTCTCTCCTAATGAAATATATTTTAATTTTAGCAGCTGTGAAATATATTATACAAAATATAGGGTTGAAATTCAAAATATGTGGCAAGAGAGAAGGATTCCTCCAAATTCTCAATTATCAAGAACATAATGTTGCGACACTCCTAAAATGTTATTATGGGCTCTTTTTTCAATTTTCTCTCATTCAAATTCGAAATCTATTACTGCATTAACATTACTAATTGTCATAAAATGTCTTACCCTCAGGTCTCGTTTGGTTCACGAAAAGGAAATGAATTCTCTTGTATTTTCCATGGGAATGGAAAAGTAGGATTCCTGTCACATTTTCTTTCCGTTGTTTGGTAAAACAAGGAAACTACCTAGGAAAGGAAAACAAAATATAACAATGTTCCAATAATATCCTTACCTTTTAAAATAAAATTAATATTATAAAAATAACATTAATGGTAAAATAAGCAATGACACACGGTTACTTTTGTCATAACTTTTGTAATAAATGTTGGAAAAGGAGGAGGAAAAATCAATCCCATGGGTCTTGAGTGTAACCATATTTCCACCATTTTTTTCTTGTTAGGAAATTGATTCCCAAGTTTGTGGCTACCAAACAAAGGAAAGGAACAACTTTCCTTTCTTGGTTCCTTAAATCCGTGAACCAAACGAGGCCTCAATGTATGCACAAATAAATATCAGATTTAATGCATAGATAGACTTAAAATTTGAATGATAGAAAATTTAAAAGAAATGTTGTCGTTATTGGCCCTCCTAAAATGTTACCACATGCTCTTTTTTTAAAAATTTTCTCTCATTCAATTTGAAATCTATTACGCATTA